>APFE030652311.1:43002-143234 GCA_000404065.3 Pinus taeda
GACTCGGGGCATTAGGTCAAAATTAGCCGTTAAAAATTGAGTCGTTGGAGTCTCTGCACATACTATTTAACAAGCTGGGCTAGATTGGTTCTTCAACTTGTCCTGACGATGTGAAAATTAGCCGTTAAAAATTGAGTCGTTGGAGTCTCTGCACATACTATTTAACAAGGTGGGCTAGATTGGTTCTTCAACTTGTCCTGACGATGAACCACACTGGTTGGTTCGAAACGCGTCAACAAAAGAATATTTATGTGATTTCGCCGAAAATTCTCTAAACAATGTTATGGATCACAGAAGTCTAAATTCCTTGAAAATAGTTTTGTTAAAATTATATTTAAAATAGTTTTGCTAAAATTATATTTAAAATAATTTCATCGTATTTATTTACATTTTTAAATTAAAATCTCCATTTTATTTAGGGAATTACGACATCGATCATTGAAGTGTGGGTGTGAACATTCTTTTGAAATTTAATGTTGCCAAAAAAATACTTTTTTGATAAATATACTCCCAAAAAAAACATGAATTTTAAATTTAATTTTAATTAAATAAAATAAATATATTTTAAATGATATACAAAATAAAATTATCTTAAATGATTGAGTGAAATAAATGTCATCTTAGATATTTAGATTCAAATCCTCACTAACAATATATTGAGTTTTCAAAAATATTGTTATAATAGCTTAAAAACTAAAAAGCCTCAAACAAGCATAAAAAGATTTAAATTTTAAACTCTATTTTTTTTTATAGCATGATAACCATAACTGGTTAGTTCGTTAAAATAATTTAGATAAGATCAAAAATGAACTCCAAATACTAATGATCACTCCAAACCAATTTAATCTTACGATACTGCTTTGACCAATAGCATAAACGAAACTTGGGACATCATCCAGCCTAGTTTAAATTGTAAAAAAAACTAATGTAGCTTTTATATTGAGTGTATTTTCCAATTATGGATTCTATGACAATGAATTACATTGGTTGGTCGAAATGTGTAGACAACGGATTTGTTATGTGATTTTGCTGAAATTATTCTCACAAATAATCATAGATTCTATTTGATAGTTACTTATGGTGGTTTTAGGATGACTTCTATTTGATAGTTCCTTATGGTGGTTTTAGGATAATAAAGTTAAAACATAGTTTTTTTTGGTCTTCTTATTTAAAAAGGACATGAACATAAGGATTGTAATTTTGAGGTGTAAACTTCAAAGGAGATGTGATCTCTCCAATGTTGAAAATCAAGTTTTATTAGTTAAATTAATATAAGATTATTATTAAATATGTTTATGATATTAATTTTGAATTTTTTTGTATTTATATGTGGTGGTTTTAAATGCGGGGAGTTTAGTTTTTGTCATTTAAATTACATATTATGTTTTTAGGAAAATGTAAATTGAATTATGAAGTGAAAATTTATTTTTTTATTAAATAGTAGGAATTTACATAAATTTTGGTACGTAATAATGACTCGTAAGTTTGCACATTTACATTTTAAATCTTATTTATTATAGTATTGAAGAATACATAATAATAATGGACAATGATTCTTAGTAAGTATATTTATATATATCTTGTTCTTATTTTTTTTGTACCAACACTTGTCTAGGAAAATATATTCGTTTTTTTTCATGGAAAAATCGTAACTTTCTATTCATAATAAAAAGTTACGTAAGTAGATGCACATAGTACATTCCTTTACTCTCCCAAGATGCATCACTCAAAAAGATGGTCACCATAGAAACAAAGCCTAAAAAGTAAAAAATAAACATGGTTAAACAAAATGTCCTAGTCACTCTTCTCTCCCTTTCTTCTTTTCTACTTTTCACCATCCTCCTTGATCAAGAGTGGTTGTTACAATAATTAATTAATTCACTTATGTCTTCCTTAGATGTTTCTTATCTAACTCTGAATTCCCAGATGTATAAAGATGTTTGAATCCTGCTACCTCCTTCGACTTCGACATTTGTTGGCCTGAGTGACCTTCTCTTGGATTTTGTGAAGCTGATTCCCGTGTTCCATATTGGCTCAATTCTTTGTTTTCTAAATATGTTTGTCGATTTAGGATTTCCTAAGTGATGGGGAATTCCAAGTCATTCTCTTCCTCTTTTTCGCTGGGTTGTGGTTTTGGGAAATGCCACCCCTTCGGATTTTCGATAGGTTATTTTTCATCTTGGAATCCTTCTTTTCCAAAGCACATGTGGTTTGTAGAGATCTAGTTTGAAGACAAAGATGACATCTAAATGCAATGTTATCTTAATCTAAGAACTGGGTCCAACACTGGTTGTTGTGTGTCAAAAGGATACGATCAGGGAGTCCTTTACTGAGGTCTACCTCAACACATATGATTGAAAAAGTATAAATTGCTTCTTTAGTTATTTGCGTATCCAACTTAATGTATCTCCCCAACATTTTGTTGATTCCTTCCAGGAATATTAGGTGCTAGAAGTGAAGGGGCAGTTTATACAGTCCTACCTGGACTAGTATTTTAGAGACAATCATTGTATTAGCATCAAAATTTAATAAATAATCCTACATTTCCCAAGAACCAAGGACCCTCATGTAAAGTCCGATCTCTAATATATGATGATTCAAATTTTACTATGAAGAAACCCTTTGAACATAAGTGAATATCATAGTTTATCATCCAAATCATAAAGATCCACTGAAATAGAGCTATATTTTTTGGCCAGAATGATTGAACCTACAAATGATTGCCTGAGATTGATATTATGTACAAATATTATTGATCTCTGCTAGATCTACTGTCATTTCTAGAATTTCATTCATCTACTCTGCAATATAGGGCCTAGGAATATTGAGGGTTTGTTCAGGTTAGGTGATGCTAGAGCCTTTCCTTTGAGGGTGTCTTTGAATAACGTAGATCCATTTGTTTGTCCTTTGGCTAGCCTCGTGCCCTCGGGAATATTAGATCTTGTTGAACCCCCCCACAACCTTAGGTTAATGATTGTTAGGTCCCTATAATACTAGTGATTACCCCATTACTATTGTAGTTATACCCCTTATTAATATTTTTGTGCCCCTATTTCCCCCATATTGTTATTACTGTGCCCCATAGAATCCCTCTATTGTTATTTTTGTGGCTTTATATTATTATTGTTAGGTCGGCTGGTTTATATTATGACTCCTTAGACTCCTATATATAGAAAGGAGGTTTTGTCATTTGAATCATCCAAGAATTGTTCATTTATGTAATGTAAAGGAGGTTGCCCCCTCGAAGAGGCTGAATTTTAAGGCGTTGATCTATCTTTTCTATCTTTCTTAAAGTTGGTTTCATAACATTTGGTATCAAAGCTTTGGATTCTAGGGTTTCGCTGCTCCAAACAGGTCATCGTGGCATTGTCGCTATAACTTTTTTCTGCGACGTTTCAGAAGTTGAAAAAAAACCCATTTGAGAAGACATCGCTCTAAATCTCGGGTCCGAATTTCAAAGCTTTTTGCGCTATATTTGCGAAGCTGAGGAAGTTGGTCTTTTTTCAGACTCCTGAATTACATTCCAAACAGGTGACCTGGGGAAAATCGTCATAACTTTTTCTCTGAGCATTGGATTGAAATTTTGTAAGAAGGTGCAGAAAGAGGACTCATTTTAGTTTCTTCTATATATTTTCCAGAGCTAAAGGTCGAAACAGTGACTCGTGGCACGTCGTACAAGTTCTCTCTACTGTACTAGTCTATAATCAGGTCACTGTGGGAGATTTCGCATAACTCTTCCTTGGAGAATCCAATTTGGATCAGACTAGTGGCATTGGAAAGAGGACACAAAGGGCTACCACAGGTCGCAATTGCAGAACTGGATGTTCTGAAAGTATAGAGATACATCAGAGGCAATATCAAGCTCCTACAAAGTGAAAAAAAAAAGGTGTGTAGATTCTTTTAAATTTTTGCTTAAGATTGGTTTGAAAATTTATTTTGAAGGAATTCAAAGGGCTAGTAGACATTATTATGGGTAACTGATGCCTCGAGGAAAGAAAACGCAAACACCTAGTAAGGAACCTGAAAGATCTAGCATGACTCATGAAGAAGAGGAAGAAATGCTACATGATATATCAAAATTACAAGAACAAGTGCAGCAAATGTCACTCTCACAAAAGTTAACAGAAGCTAAGATAAATGGTGTGGAAGCTAAGATGAATGGCATGGAAGCTAAGATGGACAATTTGAAGATAGATTTGAACACAAATTTGAAGACAGGCATGACAGATTTGTAGACAGATTTGACAAATTTTCTACAAGAAATACTTACTAATGGTGAAAAGGTAGTAAAGAAAACTCATGATGCGAACAAAAGAAATGTTAATCATGATATCATAGACTCTAATGTGGGATCGAAGACCCACCATATTCCAAAAATCGATATGAGGGAGTTTGATGGCAAGGATCCCGTAACATGGATATTACAGATGGAGCAATTTTTCGATCTCAATAATGTGCAAAACACACAAAAGGTACGTATTGCAACTTTATATTTGGAACCAAATCAGTTTGTCTGGTATCAATGGCTTTTCTCTGGTAAACAATTTATCACTTGGGCAATTTTTATGGAAGAATTGATAGCACATTATGAGGATACAAAAAGCAACACTTTTTTTAGTCAATTGATAAGTCTCAAACAAAAGGGCTCAATAATGGAGCACATTGAGGAGTTCCAAAACTTGAACATAAGGGTAAAAGATATTCCAGAGGAGCATAGGATTGACGTGTTCATAGGGTCTTTAAAGGATAATATCCAACATGATTTTCGCCTTTGCGAACCTGATTCATTAGAGAAGGCATTCAGGTTAGCAAGAAAAATGGAAAGCAAAATTATGGTAACCAGGAAGCATACCACTCACAACTATAAAGACGGAAGTGTTGTTGCCCCTAGTCTTTCACAACCTATAAGGTTGACACCACAACAATTGGAAGAAAAAAGAGCAAAAGGGCTTTGTTACAGTTGTGATAGCAAATACACTAAAGGTCATAAGTGTGCTGAGAAGAAATTATTCTACATAGATTGTGAAGAGGAAGAAGAAAATGAGCAACAAAGGTCAAAAGAAGAGGATATACTCCAGGAACAAAGCCTAGATGAAGAACAAATAAATCCGACCATGACCATATCTTGTAATGCATTGGCTGGAATTACCACTCCTCAAACCATCAAGATAGAAGGACAAATCAAGAGGAAAAAGGTAATAGTGTTGATTGATTCAGGAAGCACCCACAATTTTATTCATTGTAAGGTAGCAAAAGAATTGAATTGCTTCCTATATCCAGCACCAGAGTGTCAAGTGATGATTGCAAAAGGAGGAACAATAAATTATTGCTCTGGAAAGTGCCTTAATATCAAGCTATCCATGGGAGAATATGTATTGACTAGCCCAATGCTTTCCATTCCAATGGGAGGTGCTGATGTTGTACTAGGAGTCCAATGGCTATAATCCCTGGGTACAATAGCTTTTAGTTTTCAAGAACTTTTCATCAAATTTTCTGTGGAAGGAAAGGAAGTTGAATTAAGGGGTATTGCAGGGAAACTAGGAAAGATAATAAGCTCTAATGGTATGACAAACCTTCTAAAAAAGGAACAAGGAGGTGTAATTGCACAATTATGTTCGCTAGATGTTTCCACATCGGAATCATCTATTTCTCCAGATCTCCAAAAAGTCTTGGACAATCATTCCAAGGTATTTGAGACTCCAAAGGTCTCCCACCTATTCGTGGTCATGATCATGCTATTCATCTGATTCCAGGAAGTGTTCCTCCAAACATCAGGCCGTACAGATATCCCTATGCCCAAAAGAGTGAAATTGAACGTATGGTTGCAGAAATGCTAGAGGCTGGTATAATCCAACTAAGTCAAAGTTCTTTCTCTGCTCCAGTAGTATTGGTGCACAAGAAGGATGGATCATGGCGCATGTGTCCGGATTATAGGGAGCTCAACAAGCTCACTATTAAAGATAAGTTTCCCATTCCTGTCTTGATGAATTACTGGATGAATTGCATGATCAATTTACTTCACCAGTTGGATCTCGTTCAGGATATCATCAAATAAGAATGAAGACCGAAGACATTCCGAAAACAACATTTAGAACTCATGAGGGTCATTATGAATTTTTGGTCATGCCTTTTGGCCTTACCAATGCACCTTCAACATTTCAAGGTTTGATGAATTCAATTTTCAAACCATTCCTTAGAAAATTTGTGTTAGTATTTTTTGATGATATACTAATCTACAACAAGTCTTGGAAGGATCATGTTGAACATGTTGACAGGGTGCTACAACTATTGGAGGAGAAACAATTATATGCAAAAAGATCCAAATGTTTCTTTGGAGTCCAAGAGGTGGAATATCTGGGTCATATTGTATCTCATGAAGGAGTTACGGTAGACCCTAGCAAAAATAAAGCCATTAAGGAATGGAAAATCCCCACATCCATAAAGCATCTGCGAGGATTTCTCGGGTTGACAGGGTATTATCGCAAGTTTGTTAAGAATTATGGAAGAATAGCAGCACCTCTAACAACATTATTGAAGAAAGATGCATTTTCATGGACTCTCGAAGCAACAAAGGCCTTTGAACATCTTAAAGAGGCAATGTGCCAAGCACCGGTCTTAGCTACACCGGACTTCACAAAAACCTTTATTGTGGAATGTGATGCTTCAGGAAATGGAATTGGTGCTGTTATAATGCAAGATGAAAGACCCACTGCTTTTTAAAGTCGTCCAATCAAGGGAAAGTTTTTACACAAAGCTATTTATGAGAAGTAAATGTTGGCAATACTCCACGCACTTAAGAAATGGCGACCCTACCTAATGGGAAGACACTTCAAGGTAAAAACGGATCATGATAGCCTTAAATACTTTTTAGAACAAAGATTATCCTCTGAAGAGAAACAAAAGTGGGTCACAAAGATGTTGGGTTATGACTTTGAAATCATCTACCAAAAAAGGGAAGAAAAATGTGGTGGCAGATGCACTCTCAAGAAAGGATGAGGATGTGGAAGCATTGTTGTGCGCCATTTCTATTATTCAACCAGATTGGATAAACGAAGCAAGGAAGGAATGGAAGAATGATGAAGAAGTGTGGGCACTTATTCGAAAATTACAACAAGATTCCAGTACGTCTGATACATTTAGCCGGAAAAATGATTCGTTATGGTACAAAGATCGCTTATACCTCTGTAAGAATTCCCAGCTAAAACAAAAGATTCTTATGGAATTGCACACTTCTCCCTTAGGAGGGCACTCAGGATTTTTAAAAAATTACCACAGGGTTAAGAAGGAATTTTTTTGGGATGAGCTTAAATTAGATATTCAAAAGTTTGTAGCGGAATGTTTGGTTTGCCAACAAAATAAAGTTGAAACAATTAAGACACCGCGTCTATTACAACCTTTATCCATTCCAAGCCAACGTTGGGAGGAGGTTTCAATGGATTTTATCACAGGTTTACCCAAGTCTGAGGGAAAGAGTGGCATCATGGTGGTAGTTGACAGAATTACCAAGTATGCACACTTTTGTGCATTATCACATCCATTTAAAGCCAGTACAGTTTCTATTGCATTTATGGAAAAATTTCAAAGCTACATGGAAACCCAAAGATTATTGTAAGTGATAGAGATCCCATTTTCACTGGAAATTTTTGGACAAAATTATTTTCTTGTCTTGGTACTCAGTTAGCTCATAGCTCATCTTATCATCCTCAATCTGATGGGCAACTGAGATAGTAAACAAATGTTTGGAAGGATATCTTCATTGCTTTGTATCTGATAAACAGACACAATGGGTCAAATGGTTGCCTCTGGCTGAATGGTGGTATAACATTTCCTTCCATAACAACAACAAAAATGACCCCATTTATGGCACTTTATGGGTATCAACCACCATCCATCACATCATATTTAAGAGAAAATTCTAAGGTTCAGGCAGTGGAACATCACATCGAACATCAACAACAAGTCCTCCAACCCTTAAAGAGGATAACCTCGTGTTGGCACAAAATAGAATGAAACAACAGGCAGATCAACATCGCAGCGAAAGAAGTTTTGATGTAGGTGATTGGGTATTCCTAGGGCTACAACCATATAAACAAATGTCCCTCAAGTAAGCTAAGAAGGATAATAAATTATCACCAAAGTATTATGGTCCGTACAAGGTGTTGCAAAAGATTGGTACTATGGCATACAAATTGGAGATTCCTGCAACGTCTCGAGTGCACCCAGTTTTCCATGTTTCATGTTTAAAGAAGGTTATAGGCGACAAGCTCCCAGTTTAAACAATATTGCCAGAACTTGACAAGGAAGGAAAAATTATATTGGAACCGGAAGCAGTCATAGAAACAAGAACTCAACAGCTACGCAATCGTTCAATTTCAGAGTATCTTATCAAGTGGAAGAACTTATCCGCTGAAGATTCGACATGGGAGGATGAGAATTTTATGCAGAAGTATCCAGAACTACTTAAGCGTTGAGGACAACACTTTTTTGAAGGAGAGGGTTCATGTGGTCCCTATGAAATACTAGTGATTTACCCATTACTATTGTATTATACCCCTATTAACTATTTTGTGCCCCCTATTGCCCCCAATTTTATTACTGTACCCCATAGGAATCCCCTATTTTTTTTTGGCATTATATTATTATGTTAGGTCGGCTAGATTATATTGTGACTCCTTAGACTCCTATATATAGAAAGGAGGTTTTTTCATTTGAATCATCGAAGAATTGTTCATTTATGGAATGTAAATGAGGTTGCCCACTTGAAGAGGCTGAATTCTAAGGTGTTGATCTATCTTTTCTGTCTTTTCTTGAGCTGGTTTCATAACATTCACAAACGGAGTTGTGAACAACCTAATAAGAGTCTTGATGTGTTGATGCGTTAAAGGACGAGTGGTCAACTAGAGAAAATATTGGAGCCGAGACTCAGTGGCTATATGGACTTGATGCATTGATAGAGGTAAGTGTTGCAGATCAGGAGCCGAAGGACCGGGTAGATGTGTATAGGGTACGACCAAGGCAACTGTGAGGAGCTCTACATCAACTAGACGATCAAAGTATCTTGTTCAGGGTAGATTGGTGGTCATCACGATAGACACTAAGCCCTAGTTGTATATATTGTACTAGTGGATATTTGAGGGCCATTATCCCTAGTATGAGAGCCCCAGACAGTTGTATTATTCAGTTGGATTAATATAACGAAGTTGGAATATTATATAAAATTGTAAAAAGTTGAGTATATTTTGTGCACTAGTAGATTTACTATTGTTTATATTCCGCTATGCAAAGTAGAATTTTTGTGATACTTGGTTTGGTAGCGTCAATGATTTAAGATTCTATCCTAGACATTAGTATTGCGGAAAAACAACAAAAATATGAACCCTAGATGGCTACTTGGGAATATTAAACAAGGCCACTAGGAGGAGAGGGGTTCCATTTTATGTAATTGTATTTCATTCATAGTTGAGTAAAGCGTCTTGGTGTTGGAAGTTTGAGAGAAAGCAAGAGATGATAAGAGTTTATAGTAGACTTACAACCCATAGGTGTTAGATAAATTTGATGAGAGTACCTATTTATTTGTAGGTTCGTATTTCCATACTAGAAAAAAGATATTAGAGAAACTTCATGGCTATCCAAGATGTTAAATACCAAGCCACCAGGAGGAGAGGGGTTCTTTTTTATGTTAATGTATTCAATTTATAGTTGAGTAGAGCATCTAGGTGTTGGAAGTTAGAGAGAAAACAAGAGGTGATAAGAGTTTATAGTAGTCTTAGAAGCCATAGGGTGTCAAATAGGTCCAAGAAGAGTACCTATTTCTGTGTAGCTTCATATTTCCATACTAGAAAAATGAGAGTAGAAAAACTTCACATTCTAGCCTCCCTGTAGGTTTTCTAGCATAGATCATGTATGTTTATTTATGGATTGCCAATGTATCTTTTTGTTTTATATTATTCACAATTCAATTATATTATACATTTTAGCATAAACAAACAATTAATGAGAAGCTATGTGGATCCATGAACTAGTTTAAACAGAAAAAATTGAGACTCCCCTACTTCGATATATTTGATTACTAATACTTATAGATGGGTACATACTCTACACCTTTCACTTGAACTTATAATTAAAATTTTCTTAATAAAATAATATAAATTCATTATTTAAATAATTATATTTTTTTTTTTGAAGAAGTTGGTTGCTATGCATTATATTGAAAAAAGGGGGATTTCAAATCCACTGATACATAGATTTTGCAGGCTGAAAAGAGATCAAAGGGTTTACAAAAGGAAGCTACCCCTCTGTTTCTTAGCTTGCTTTGATTGCTACTTCTAAACACAAAACTACTATAGATTCGAACAAAGGATGACGACAAAAAGATGCATTTGAAATACATTTAGTCAATCATGATATGTTGTATCTGACGAGACGTAGATTCTTCCGGATTCTCATCTTTGCCTTCTTGTTTGACGCTGGAGGAACTTGTGGCTGCCCCTTTGTTGAATTTTTCCATCATGTAACGCAAAATGGAGATTGATTCTTCTGCGTGCACACAACGATTTGTGAGTAGCCTGAACTGTTCTTCAAGAGAGGCCGCCTTATGCATAAAGAGCTGGATTTCAGCTTTGTATTTTTCTGTGTTGATACGATCTTGCTCGAAAAGCCTCCTGCCTTGTTCCTCAAGCCGTCTGTCATGTTCTTCTAGCCTATCCTCCAGTAAGGATTGCTTTCTGTCAAGTAAAGCCTGCTGGGTCCTAATTTCGTCCATCTCTGCTTGCAGATCAGCACAGTGGAAGCAAACTTCACTGCGCGCCATTGGGGAGTGAATTTTGCAGATGAGAGAGTTGGTGAGGATAATGCGAGAATAAGCGGGAGTACTCGGAGTAGGTGAGATATGACAGTTACTTAGAGCGATGCCAAAATAGCGAAAAAATCTCGCAAACAGAGATTCTGCAGAGGGTGAGATAAATGATAGAGAATGCGAGCCCTTAACAACCACTGAGTGGAGACAGGGGGAGGGAAGATCGATTAAAAGAGGAGATTCTAAGGCGCAGGGGAAGCAGGGAGAGCAGGGAAGCTCACATCCGGGAGGTGCCGAGAGAAGGGCGTTAAGGGGGACTGAGCAAGCAGGGGGTTGCCAAAGATAGGAGGATTCAGAATGCCGGAAGGGGAAAGAAGGAGAGCAGGGATGCAGGGAGGCAGAAGAAGCTGGGAGGATTGAGCGGGCAGGGGGCGACCAAGAGATGGAGGTTAGTGAATGCAGGACGAAGTCTGCCACGGATGAGCTGCAACGAACTTGGACAGCCTTGTTTTCCTTGAGGTTCACCTGGACACCAGACAGAGTGAAATAAAACAAGGAGAGATAAAAACATATGAAGGAAAGCGATACCAGAGAATGATCCCCTCTTGGGCTCAGAGCTTTGATCCTTCTGCAGCGGTGGCTTAGACTGCTATCTTCCAGGCGGTAACTATACGCTGCTCCATGCTGAACGCTGGTAGTGGCTTTTATAGAACAGCTTGAGAAGAGGAAGAAGATCCAAAACAGGATCAGGGTCACGGGAGGCGTATGGCACTGACCCAGATCCCTCAGAAAATCCTTAACCACTGCGCTTCCAGTTCTGATGCTGGCTTTAGAATGATGAATTTTGACTGAATAACAATAAGTTGCCTTCTTCGAGGTCCTGATTCGACGGATTGGAGGCTGTCTTTTTTTTGGCAGATGTCCTTCTGCTGTATAGAGTACGCCCCTCGCACAATTGAAGAGCATGCGAAGATGGGCAGGAATTTGATTTTTCTGTGTCATGGAAGAGGGTGAAATTCCTCTCTATCCTTGCACTTTAGTACTCCTTCATGTTTTCCAACAGCCTTGTTAGCATAGTTATCAGCTTGCGTGTTTAGAATGCGCAGAATATGGTAGAATTTAACGTCTTCAAAATTGGCAAGGAGCATTTTGATACGGTCAACATGTTGCTGAAGGCTTCTGTTGGGAGAACAATGGTTGTAGTTCATAAGACGGATTATGATTGAGGAGTCTCCAAAGACAAGTGCTTTTCTGATTCCCAATTTTTTTAATTGAATTAGTCCTTGATAGAGGGCTAGAGCTTCAGCAAGATTGTTGGATTTCCTTCCCAAGCTCCATTCATAGTTGCAGATTTCCTCGCCATGTTCATTTGTGATCACTCCTCCCGCGCCTGCTTGTCCAGGATTGGACTTTGAAGCTCCGTCGAAATGAAGAGTTGGATAGTGACTTTTTTGTATCCACATATTGTATTCACTTGCTGGGAGTCTGATCTCTCATTCCTTCACTTTGATTTGTTTCTGATTGTTGGTTTTCTGGGTTTCTTGTGGCTGTCCTGGTCTGTCTAGAATGTGCCTGAGAACTGATCTTTCCTCGATTGTATAGTCTGCTGCTTGAATTCTCCCTTTGTATTTTGCTGTTATTGTCTCTTGTGCCAATGTGTGAGCTTTGTTACAAGTCATCCTAACATTGCTGTCCTTGTTTTGAAAGATCTTCTTATTTCTCGTGAGCCATATTTTCCAAAGGAGGTTAAGAGGAATTATGGCCCAAATTCTTTTTACTATCTTACTTCCAGTCTCTTTCCAGGGGCAGTTTTTCCTCCATGCATGGATTGTTTCAGGAATGCTTTGATGAGGTTGCCAATTTGTGTTGCCCAAGGAGGACAGACTGATCCAACATGGCTTGGCAAAGGAGCAGTCTAGGAACAAGTGTTGAATAGTTTCCTCAGCTGAACAGCAGTTGGGGCATCTTGAAGGACCTATAATCCCTCTCTTTTTTAAGTTTTCAGCTGTGAGCACTTTTCCCTTTAGCAACAGGCAGTTGAAGAATTTGACTTTGGGAATGGCCTCCGAATTCCATATTATCCGCGAGTGATTCCATGTAGGGTTCTGATAAATGTCATTGCAGATATACTGATATCCAGATTTGATTGTATAGCTGGAGCCCGTGGGATCCCATCTGAACCCGTCTGTTGCTCCTTTTCTAATGGGAGCTCTGTTCTGGAGATTATTTTGAAGGATTTTGAGACTTGGTTCAAGGACTGGAGAAATGGATGGGAATTCCCATCCAATCCATGCTCCAGTATTATCATCCCACTTCGAAATTTGATCTAGATTCTGGATACCTTTACAGTTGAGATGATGGATGATGGGAATTGCTTCGTCAATTGAATTTAAGGGAGGGAATCCCATTATTTTGTTTAAGGCAAAATTAATGGAGTCTCCTCCCCTCGGAACCTTCGAAATATTGTGAACTAGATGGGGGATGGCTTTCTTACAGAGCTGCCAAATTTTAGTAGCCTCTCTTATGGGAATATCTGTTTCAAGAAGATTTTGCCTTTTGCTGCTAAGATATTTACATTCAAGGACCTGTTTCCACCAAGCTATGGGCTCATTGATCAACCTCCAAGCAATTTTGATTCCAAAGGCCAGATTTAGGATTTTGGGAGATCTTATTCCCAGACCTCCTATGTCCTGGGATTGAATTACACTTTTCCAACTAACCAGATTAAACCTATTTTTCTCTTTTTTGCCTCCTTGCCATAAAAAATTTCGGATGGCGATTTCCAGCTTGTGATGAAAGGATGCTGGAGCTTGATAAAGAGTGAAACGATAGAGAGGGAGTGAAGAAATACCTGATTTAAGGAGAATTATTCTGCCTGCTGGGTTGAGCCATTGAGTTCCCCATTGTTGAATCTTCCTCTTGACTTTATCTATGATTTCATTCCAAGTGTCAGCCTTTAATGGTCCCATACTCACCGGCATTCCAAGATAGGTGAAGTGGTCCCAGTTTACTTTGTGAGCGACTCCAAAGATGTTGGCTATGCTGTGAGCAGTTTGAGTGGAGATGTTCCAGCTATAGATGCAACTTTTCTGATAATTGATCTCTCCCCCTGAGAACTCCATAAATTTGTCAAGGAGGGCTTTGAATCGTTTTGCAATAGTCGTGGAAGCACCCCCTATCAGAAGGGTGTCATCAGCAAATTGGGAGTGGTTGATGTTCTTGACTCCATTTCCATATTTGATGCCTGAGATGAGACCAACTCTTCTGTTGTAATCTAGAGCTCTGCTAATGGAATCAGCCATCAAGATAAAGAGATAAGGGGAGAGAGGGCATCCCTGCCTTAACCCTCTGGACGATTGGAAGGCATCACAAGGGCGCCCATTCACCAAGGGAGAAATCCAAGGGTCAGAGATACAAGCTGCGATGGTGCTGATGAAGGTTGAGTTAAATCCAATTTTCTTCAAAACAGCAAACAAGAAGGAATGTCTTACTCGGTCAAAGGCATTAGCTAAGTCGAGCTTGAGGACGAAGCCTTTCTCTTGCCTTGTTATGCTAGAATGGATGGCTTCTTGAACGAGAATTATTGAGTCATGGATTTGTCTATTGGAGAGGAAGCCTCCTTGATTTTCAGAGATAAGAGAAGGAAGGAGGGGCTGGAGCCTGGATGCTATGATTTTTGCAAAGATTTTATAAGAAGTATTGCATAGAGAGATAGGGCGAAACCTGGAGAAGGTAGTAGGCCGGTTTTCCTTGGGGATAAGCGCAAGGAAGGTGGAATTCGTGAAGCCCCCCATTTTCTTTTTTCTTTGGATTCCCCTCAACATCTTTGCAAGATCTTTTTTGATTAGATGCCAGTAATCTCTATAGAAATTAATTGGAAAACCATATGGACCTGGAGACTTGTCCGGCTGTAAGGTCCAAATGGTTTTTCTGATTTCCTCCTCCGTGATTTCCTGATTGAGACTGTCATTCATCTCTTGCGAGATTCCTTTTGGGAGATGCTGTAGCAGTTCTGAGTAGTCGGACTCTTCATGATTTTCCGAGAGTAATTTTTTGAAGTGAAGGGAGGCTGCTCTTTTAATAGCTTCTTGGTCATTATGCTGGCTGCCATTGCAATCTTTTATTGAAGTTACGTTATTCCTTATCTTCTTGATTGTTGCCTGCTTGTGGAAATAGGCCGTGTTTTTGTCTCCTTCTTTTAGCCATAGTTGTCTTGACTTAATTCTCCATTTTATTTCCTCCTCTCTCTTAGTGCGCATTAGCTGTCCTTGAGTTTCCCATTCCTCTTTTTTCAAGTGATGGGTGAGCCCTTGTTGCTCTATTTGGATTTCGATCTTGTCCAAGTCTTGCTGTAAATTTTTTTTAATTTTTTCAGGCTCTTTATAATTGATTTTGGCCCAGTCTTTAAGAGCTTTCCTTGTATTTTTTATTTTCATTTCCCAGATAAAGCTGGGAGAGCCTTCAATGTGTTGCTTCCAAGTCCCTTCTATTATGTTTGCCGCCTCAGCATTATTTCGCCAGAGAGGATTATACCTGAATGGAATCGGTCCTAATTGAGCATGGGAGTCCAGCGTTAGCATGATTGGAAAATGGTCCGAGACTGTAGTGTTGAGGACTTTGGTGTGGGCTGCAGCAAAGGTGGACAGCAAGGAGATATTAACTAGAATTCTGTCTAGGCGTTCCATGATATTGCCTGGCCCCAACCTTCTGTTGTTCCAAGTAAATTTTCTATTTTTAGGGATGATGTCCATCAGTTCATGATCAGACATTATTCCCTCCAGCTGATTTCTAAAGGGGTCGTGAAGAAAGTTGCCCCCTCTTTTTTCATTTGCATGGAGGACTAAGTTTAAGTCCCCGGCTAGAATAATATTTGGATTCTGTTCCTTATTTATGTCTTCTTTCAACTCTTCCCAACTTTGTTCCTTTTCTCTATACTGATTGGGAATATAAACGTTGTAAATAATGAGATCACAACTCTCATCTTTGTGGACTAAATTAATCTTTAACCAATTTTGATTGAGAGAAAATAACTTACAATCCCAGAGATGGCTGTTCCACATGACTGTAATTCCTCCAGAAGCTCCTCTGGAGTCGTTGCTGATCCCTGAAAATTTTTTTTGAGCGTCTACAATTTTCTGCATATGACTTTGACTTTGTTTGGTTTCTTGGAGTAAAATAATGTCAGGCCTTTCTGTTTGAAGCAGATCTCGTAGGGCAGTTGATTTGGAGGGGTGCCCCATACCCCTACTGTTCCATGACAGTAGCTTCATCATGGGACATTTGTTCGTAGAGGTGCTCGCCTCTCATGGTCTTTTCCTGATGATTCTGACTCTTTAGATCCTGTGATGAAGGAGTCCATTGGCGTTTGGAGTCCAAGGGCTATATCTTTTTGAGTATTCTCTTCACGATGTTGCTTCGCTGTTTTCCGCCCTGGTCCTAATTTCTTGTGAAGGTCACTAGAGGCGCCAATATCCTTGGAAGAGCTTCTTGTTGTTCTGGGGGGGGGAGGATCCGAGGCGGGCTGAGAGAGAGACAAAGGAATTTTTTAAGGGTCAGACAATTCAAGGGGAGGATTCTCAGGGAGGGTTTCTTCAGAGGATAAAATGAGAAAGGGGTTGGAAGAAGAAGGGGAGGGAGGGTCAAGGGAAGGTTTAGAGGGAAAGGAGGAGGAAGGCGGGTTGGGGAGGAGGGAAGAAGAGCCCGGAATATCAGCTGAAGGATCATGTTTGGATGAGGGGGCTGCTTTCTTTTTTTTGATGGTTTCCCATTGTTCCCCATGGTCTTCTGAATCCAGGTTGGTAACCTTAGAGCATCTATTAGCGAAATGACCATATTCATGACATACCTTGCATTTAAAGGGGATTTGCTCGTAGTCAAGTTGCTGAATGTAGCTCCACTCGTCCACCTTTAGCTTGATGGCCTCCGGCAGACCTTTCCCGAGATCCACTTCGACACAGATCCTTGCACAAGCTTGCATGTTGTCTTTTGGTTCACTTCTGTCAATATATTTTCCAACAGCATTCCCTATTGCTTTGACAGATTCGTCTCCCCAGCAGTGTAAGGGCAGATGAGGAAGACAGACCCAAACAGGAACTGCGTTGGGGATGTCGAGCTCAGGATCGAAATCAGGGGTCCATTTGTTGAGATATAACCCTCGCGAATCCATGAAATAGGGCCCATTTTTGAATATCAGGTCTTTGTCTTCTTTAGTTTCAAAGTGAAATGTATAGTAACCTTTGCCACAGAATCGAATCGAAATCTTTCCCTAAGTTTTGTCGAACCAATTTCGTTCCACCCATCGCTGCAATGTTTTTGGAGAGGGCCACAATCCTGTGAATTGTCCTATGAGACCTTTTTCCGCAAGAGATAGGGCTGCCATTCGAGGAAGGGATGGAGGCAGCTGCACTTCTTGAATAATATCCAGCTTCTTGACGAATTTTGAGGTTGATGGTTTTGGGCGAGCAGGGGGGAAGAGATTTTACCAGGGCAGAGAAGGCTTTCTCCGCATCTCCAGGGGGAGGATCTAGAGGAGCCATGGCTGCCAAGGCCCAGAGACAGGCCTCGCAGCCCAAGCCGAGGCGGCGGCGTCGAGCAGCAGCAGTTAGCAGGCTAGGTCTTCAGCTCCGCGCGCGCGATCCAATCAGCTCATCTTGCCCCAAACAACATGTTGATATGCAAAACTCAATGATTCATTTAAATAATTATATTATTTAGTACATTCATAATAATTATCAAAATTTAACATTATATTTTATTTATTATTTAAACAATATATAAAGTCATATTAAATTAATAAATTTTAAAATATTTCTATGTTTAAAATTAATAAAATGATTTTAAATTTCTATTATTTCTCAAACAATATAAATATAATCAATCTAGATCCATCTTAACTTCGGATCTATCACAAAGTGTAAATCTATGTTATTCATGCAACTAAAGGTTGAAAGCCAAAAAAAACAGATTCAAATATTTTTTGCCTTTGATATGAAGACTATAAAACCAATAGATTGTTGAAAAGGGAGATTTTTCGCCTTTGATATGAAGACTATAAAACCAATAGATTGTTGAAAAGGGAGATGTGTTTTGCTCTCCTACCATGGAAAGTCTTGACATTATTTGAGGAGGAAGTCCTCCTATTGTATAAACTCTAGATTGTTAAAAAGGGAGATGTGTTTTGCTCTCCTACCATGGAAAGCCTTGACATTATTTGAGGAGGAAGTCTTTTTTTTTTTAGGGCAACCATGGTTCGCGATCATTGAGTTGCCACTATGTCCACGAGCCATAATCCCACACAAATCCATCAAAGGTGGCCTAATATATCGGGCCTAACCCCACGGGAATCGAGGAGATTTGACTTTGTGACCTCCCGATAGGCAAGGTACTTAGCAACGAGGGCTCGACCAATTGGGCTACCCCTTGGGGCTAAGGAATTCCTATTGTATAAAACCTTTGCATGTATTTCATGTTTTGAAGTAAAGGTTTTTTGCCTTTGATCTGAAGACTATAAAACCAATAGATTGTTGAAAAGGGAGATTTGTTTTGCTCTCCTACCATGGAAAGTCCTGACATTATTTGAGGAGGAAGTCCTCCTATTGTATAAACTCTCTGCATGTATTTCATCTTTTGAAGTAATCCATTTATACAAGAGAGAACCAAAAGTAATATTGTATCATCATAGCACTAGAGTAAAAATAATATGGTGTCATCATAATAGTAGAATAAAGAGAATGACAATATCAAAATATAAAAACAATTTGGTTCAATCCCTCAAGTCCAATCGATAACTCTATTTCATTCCAATCAATAATGTCCCATTTTAGTCCAATCAATAATGTCAAAATCCCATTTCAGTGCAATAAATAATGTCAAAATCGCAATTAATCAGACAACCTTTATAGTAACTCTAATGAAATACATGAACAATTCCCATGTGGGTTGTCCTCCATGTTGACCCACAATATGTTGATACATTTAAATTAATCTAAGAAGAGCCATTAGATATGTAATACTGCATTAGTTCCCATTAGGAGGGATTGACTAGTCATGGGAGAGGCTCAAGACCAAAAATAATGATAACCCACTCAATAATTGACATTAACACTAATACCATCATGAGAGTAGAGTATGACCATTGCCCCAAGAACAAAAAAGTGGGCTTCCCACTTTGAGAGAGAAGATCAAGAAAAAAATTAATGATAACCCACTCAATTATTGACATTATTAATACTATCAAAAGAGTAGAATATGACCATTGCCCCAACCCAAGTGCACTAGATCCCAGTTATATAAAATTTTTGGCATTCATAAATTTGGACTTTTTATGCTTCCACATTTTAATTAAACTCGAAAAAACAAACATTGACAAGTATAAATCCATTGCATGCAATACTACAAAATTAAATTCCATTGAAAACCATTAGAAATTCATATCAATGGTCAAATGAATTAAGGGACGAGCTGTCAGGGGAGCGGCTCCAGGATGCTGGATCTGGGAATATTCAAAGGGATCAAACATAGCACCCCAGATCTGATAAACCTCACTACTGTAAGGGAAGTGACAATGGGCAGCAGAGACAGAAATTTGAATGACCTAACAAACAAAGGGCGTAGAACTGGAACGTACACAAGCCCACAAGTCACAAACCCATAGGTAAGGGACAACACGCTTTTCATAAACCTTTTCTATAATCTCGAGCTCAGTATTGCAGTTTTTTTATGGACATTGAATAGATCAGGGGCAATAATGCATGCCATGGAAGGCAACAATTTTATCAGTCTTGGTAAAGATCTAATAGACCAGGATTTTAGAAGACTGAAAAGCCCACAAAAGGTTCAGATCTGGGGGCAACATAGACAGACTCCAAAGCTTTGCGATGCTCTTGGGCTTACGGAGAAAAAGCCCGATCCAACAGATTGAGACCTTACAAAGGTTGATCCATTAAGTGTGGAGGAAGATCTGATACAAATCTTCATCAAATCAATAGGGGCAGACATTATTGCATGCAACTCAACAAAGGGATGAGTATCCAAGAATTAAAGAAGGAAATCCAGATACAGCTTGGAACCCCAATAAAATACTAAAATTTGATATATACAGGACATAATCTGCAGGACAACCGTACACTTCAGGACTATGACATAAACAAAGACTCAACTATCTTTCTCAATCTGAGATTGCGAGGTGGATGCAAGGGAGCCAGCTCTAAAAATACAGGTTCCTTTCGTGACACATTCAAAGGAAATGGGAAAATGCAAAACAATCCAACACCAAAATCAGAGTTACCAGGCCCCTACATCGTGGAACAAAAATTGGAATCGCCAATGCTGACAATATCTTTGCAGGAGGTAACTCATCTATACATAGATCTAGCCCAAAATGTTGTTATCTGTAGATTTAATGGTTTCTCTGATGCATTGCATCAATGGATCTTCTCTGCATGGTCACCAAACTGTGAAATTTATCTATGCCCAAAAGGGCTTTTTATAGTTAGATTCAACACAAAACAAGAACACGATAACATTATCAATCAGGGGCCTTGGTTTTGGGGCAATGCTGGCCTCTTCATCACCCCCTAGTTCCCTAATTTTGATGCCAATACCATGATAGTCTCAACAATGCCACTATGGGTCAGGTTACATAACCTCCCTCTTCATTTTTGGCATCACAAAGTTTTAATAGCCATTGGGAATTCCTTGAGGAAATTCCTAAAAGCAGATGATGACAGAGCTATTCGAGGAAATTTCACATTTGCCAAAATACGTGTAGAAGTGGACCTGAGTCAAGGGCTACCTGATCACATCACATTGAATTTTAATAATTCTCTGTGGACACAACTGCTTGACTATGAGAACACAACATTCAGATGTTGCAGATGCTTGCGAATAGGGCACCTCCAATATGCCTGTCCACTGGCTAGGAAGGAGCCTAAAGGGAATAAGAAACGACAAAAACAACCCAAAGGCTGGGAGCAAACAAAACTGCGGGAAGAAGAGGAATTGAAGACAGAACCTACAAGCACGTAAATGGGACAGGGCAATCCATAGGAAGAGAATACTGGAAGTAAGTGGCATTAAATGAACTCATGGATCCAAAGGATCGGAATTTGACAAAGAGCATCCAATGAACACAATGGAAAACCAGCTTGCCATTATTGCACCGACTCCCAACATTGGAGGCCATTATTGCACCGACTCCCAACATTGGAGGTTGGCGTAGAGTGGAGAAGGAGAAGAAGAAGGGCAAAAAAGTATAGGCCAACTAGAACTTTTTTCTTTCTTTTTTGTATTCTTTTGTTTTTTCATATGAATAAAATTACAACTTTTTCTATGGGAAAAAATTGGTCAAATGAATTATAAGATATTGATATGAATAAATGACATTTCGTGCTAGAGAATTATTTGTACCAGTTTCCAAATAAAATGTTCAAATGAATTATAAGATATTGATATGAATAGATGACATTTCGTGCTAGAGAATTATTTGTACCAGTTTCCAAATGGAGTATCGATTGAATGTTTTGTGAGACTTATGAGACCTGTTGTTGCATCGCAGGTTCTGCTTTTGGGATATTACGTAAAATAGCAAATGCAGGTTCTTGCAAGCTCATAGCTAAACTTTATTTGTAACAAAGCTATTGCACCGATATAAGTCACATACCACCATAGTTCAAGGCTGTGTGTTTAACACTAAGCAGTTAGGCAAAGACAATGGTTTCCACACATTATGTTAGTACAAGGATATGTTAGATTAGCCTTATAAGCATATTCAATCTAACAAGCTAAGCCAATTCACTAAGCTTCATTATGGAAATGGTCGATCTCAAGCATATGATATCTCGAAGGTTACTGTGGCAAGCCTGGGAATGTAGTCCCCATTTACTTTGGCAAGCCTGGGAATGTAGTCCCCATTTACTTCCTCCCTCTGGAAGGATTAAAATTGCCCATTTACTTCCTCCCTCTGAAAGGATTAAAATCGCTCAGATGGCATTGGCATTGCAAGATTTGGCCATGTTAAAATATTTAAATAACAAAAACAAGACAGATTACAATTTTATAATATCTTTTCCCTATTAAGTGCAAAAAGGCAAGGGAAATAATTATTATATGAAAAAATAAATATCAAGAACCATGAAACTACTTCCTAGGTAAAGGAAAAAATGCTTAAATGAGATAAAATATCAAGAATCATGAAGTTACTTCCTTTTAATAATGAACCAGCATAATCTTAAATGATAAATAAAATATCAAGAATCATGAGGCTACTTCCTTTTAATAATGAACCAGCATAATATTGATGCTTTAACAGTATGAGATGTTTTCTGCTCAATCAAACCATATTATTAAGCCACATATTTTCGAAATGTACCAAAGAAACAAGTGATAAGCATCCCATAATAAGTAGCACTACTGGTTTTGATCGAATGTACATGGAATAATGTGCACTCTCGGTGCAGCGATTTTCACTTCTCTCCTTTTTCTGTCAAACAACTGACAACGAGACACTTTTCCATCTGCACGAATTGATCCAAGCTTGCTCTGCTGCTTCCCTTTCCTTGAACTAGGCTGGCATGTGTTTGCTGCAATTCTTCAATTTTTCTACTTGATTCCTCAACCTGCTTGTTAAATTTACCACTTTCAACCATACCTTTTTCAATTCTTTTCTTCTGCGTTTCACCCAGGTTCAGGGTAACCCTTCTCCTATAGAGGTTCAATCTCCTTTTTCAGAGATAATTTCTTCATTCTCGATAGCATCATCTCCAGCTTGAGCAACAGTTGTAGGACTTCTGTTCCTTAGATCGAAGCCAAGTTCTCCATCCAATGCACTAAGATATTGTAATAAAACATGATGTTGTGGAGGCTTAAGGTCATTAGGAATCATCTTGACCAAATTATCAAATCTTTCATTAAATTCGTGAACAGTTTCAACATTCTTCTTCTTTATCTTATAAAACTGGGTAAGCAATAATTTTTCATTCTTCCTAGTTGCCCACCTTTTAACGAAAGAATCACGGAATTGCTCCCAGCTTTGGATGTCTTTATCAGGTAAAACTCTGAACCAAGAGAAAGCAGTTCCTTCCAAGGAGAGAGCAAAAAGTTTCATGACCACATCCTCTTCGTCAATATTAAAGACACCCATATAATTGCAAAATTTATCTATATGTTCTTCCGCTGTCATTACTTTATTTCCTGAAAATTTGGGCAGCCATTTATTAAATCTATCAGGCATCTTGTTGGGATATCCAGGGAGAGCAGTCATATCCAACGGTTGAAAAGCGCAGGTAAGCCATGGCTTAGACATTGGAGCCACTCTGGCTTGTTCATTTTTTCGGACTAATTCCTCAGTAATGGCCTCAATCTCTTTTCTTGCTGCTGCAATCTGTTCTAAAAGCTCACCCTTTTCCCGTTCAAGCTTTACGTCTTGCCTCTGATTCTGCAGATATCGCTTGAATTTTGTTCTGAGCTTCCTGCAATTGAGTGTCAGCCTTTGAGATAGAAACTTCATGTTCCTGTCTCTTCGCAAGTTCTGTTCTCAATTATTTCTCAACTTTCTTCGACTTATCTGACAAAATAGTCTTTTCATAAATTCCTCATCTTGTCCACTCGGGTGAACAAACGATTAAAAATACCTTTCTTGTTCAGTTACCATTCCTAAATATTCAGAAACAAATATATAACTGAGTGCCGCTGCTGCTTCTAACAAATCGCACAAAATATAACTGAATCCTGCTACTAACAAATCGCTTAATTTTATCCCGCTATTGACCCTAAACATAATCATATTTATAATATGATGCTATATGATGCTATGGGGTGAATTCAAATATGGAAACAATGAAATGTAATCATCAAAGAAAAAAACAATATAGTCCTATGAAAAATTAGCATGGTATCAAAATTGGGTTGAAAAAAGTCATTAAATATCACCTCTCTGAAGACACCATTAATGGAAGCAAGAGAAGACAGAGGAGATCTAAAAGAATATTAGGATCTGAAGGAAACTCTAGGCAATTTGGTTATTAGGGTTTAATGGATATTATAAAGTTAGGGTTTAAGAGAAACCCTTGTTTATGGAAAACATTTGAGATATGTAATTTAGAAACCCTAGCATGGCTAATGTGAATATGTATAAGCACTTGTGATAGATTTGATGAAACCCTAGATGTGATAGTCTCGATTAGGCCTGATCGCTGATAAAGTTGGTTGAAATATTGAAGGCAACATTGTCATATGGACAATGGTCAGTGATGGCTCTTGAAGGGTGGTTCAAGAGGGAGATGATCACTTCTCATTGAAGATAAGTAATTTTCGATTTATGGTGCTCCTTTATGTCTTTACTTTTGTTTAGACTTATTGATCTGATTATTGTTTTGATTATTACTTATAATTATATAATGTATATTTGAGTACTTGGATGCTTCTAATCTCTATGAGTTGTGATAAGTGGATCTCCTTGAGGATCATGGCTAGTGTAGGTAGAGAAAAACTAGCATTGGAAAAGGTAAGAGGCACTTGATGAAATGTTGACAAAGTGATACAACTGCCTATGTAAAATAAGAAGGTGCACAAGTATTTGAACACTCAAGGTATGCATGGTGCGTTATTTCAATGTTATAGCTACAATATAGGATTGCAAGGTAAGCCCTAAGGTATGATGGGAATGCCACCTTCACAAATGGCTCATGCATATGAAAGTTTGATTCATGATACTCATGATGGGATGGTGTACTTGGCAATAAACAAGTATCTTACCTTTTATACACGATGAACTTGTTGATTCTATGAAGCTACTTAACATTGATTTTTGATATACTTGGCAAAGTATCTTACATGATGAATTTCTAGATTTTGTGAAGCAAGCTAGATACATTGTTTTTGATATGATGAACTTGATATTTGATATATTGGTATACTTGATGTTTGAACTTTGGATAACAACTATCATTTTGGATATCTTGATCCCATAAATAAGGTTAGTACCTTGATTCTAATCAATGGCAACTTGATACTATTGATAATGTTTGTGATAAGCATGGTAACTCTAACGATGAAAGTATGACAATAAGATTGATATATATGATCTCCTTGTTATCCTTGGTTAGGTTTTGATAAAATTAGTAATTATGTCATATGGTAATATCTAGATGACTTGACTTGATGGATTAAGTTATGTAAGTGATATTTGTTCATGATCTTTGAAGTATGATGAATCACCTGTCTACTGCCCTAATCATAAGACTCTAACTCTTGATAAAAGTCTGATGTCAAGTTCATATGTGATAATGAAGTAGCTAATGATGACATGTTATGAATACGATGGATATATGTTTTAGAACTTGATTAGCTAGATTTTATGATCTAACAATTATGCTAATGCATTACAAGTATTTTGATAGATAGGTTGATGTCTTGAATAATGATGAAGTCTAAAGTGGCTACTCATTAAGAGGGAGATAAATGTTAAGTAGCTTTATAAAATGAGCAATGTTTGGAGGTTTTATACAAAACATTGACATGCATATGAAAGTTTGATTCATGGTACTCATGATGGGATGGTGTACTTGGTAGTAAACAAGTATCTTACCTTTTCGGCATGATGAACTTCTTGATTCTGTGAAGCTATTTAACATTTCTCATATTGAATAATGATGAGCAATGTTTTGAGTTTTGATATAGAACATTGACATGGTGCTTCATATGTTTTTGGCTTATGGATTGATTGAATTCACATAGATGGCAATTTGGGGTTTTGATTTGATAACTGAAGATTTTTCTTGATAAAATTGTTATAGTGACTTTCAGTAACTAATATTGGTATTCAATAATGATTTTGTATTGGTTTCATTGGTTGAACTATAAACAATTGTGACTTATCCTTGGTATATGCATGAAACTTATATGACTTGTCCTTGATATATGCATTATTATTTAGTGACATAAATGATTCATTAGGATGGCTTGATATTGCTTAATAGCAATTTGTTGACATGACAATATATGAAGTCATAACTTGGTATTTGGATGTGAGACGTACCTGACATTTGGTTGGAAGAGTTCATCATAGGAATATTGGAAAAAACTTTTATGAGTTTGATATTAGTTTTAATATGGAATCTAAGGCTTGATAAGCTGACTTAGTTGATTTGATTGGACAATATTGATTTGTGTAAGGCTAAGTGTATTGGTTTGGTCAAGTGTTATAGTTGCAGAAAGCATTGTATAAAGTAAGCTCCCCGAGCTTGGTATGTCTGCATTGACAATTATCTACCGAAGTCAGGAAGATGTGTCGACCCAAACCTCTACTTCAAAAGGGGTCCAAGGTATGACTTTGATTTTGTTTTATATGCCGATGGTCTACTCTTGACAGGTAATGAACCCTTGATTATCAAAGTAAGAGGGAGTTGGCTTCTGAAGCTTGAAATGATGAATCATGGAATTTGGAAAAGAAAATCTATATCGCGAAGCTATTGAAGAGTTTTTTGAAAGTGGAAATGCAAATCCTTGGACACACTGATTGAATTTCAAGAAGTTATGAAGAGATATTGATGAACTTGCCTTGGAAACCAATAAATTATTGAATTATTGATGATCTGTGAAAACACTCGTTCGTATATATATGCCTTGCATAGATCAACTCGAATGAATTCATGATTAAGCCTCTTCATACACTTTGAGTTGTCACTGAGCACACTTCGAGATTATTTCATGGGATGATCGATTTTTGGTATGAGACATTCTTTCTGTGATATTTCCCTACTCTTTTAGTAGGTCAAGTATCTCCCTGAGGATAAGCAACCTCTCTGATGTTTCCTAGGTGGTAGAATTGGGCTCCCCACCGGTAGTGATTCTGGGTGGTAGTAGTGGCTCCCCGATGACTAGAGGGTGGTAGCTTAGGCTCCCCTCTAATATCAAATTCTTCTTCTTTTAGATTCGATAATGTTCAACATGTGAGTAGGGACAATTAACAAACTAGCAAGAATAAGCAAGAGATAAGCAACCAACTAAGACTTTATGTTACATGTCAACTATTAAGAGTTTATCTTGCATGTCATTTTAATAACTTTATGTTACATGTAAACTACAAAGACTTTGTCCTGCATGTTATTAACTTAATATTATTAGGTTTTTTGTTTTTTGTTTTGTTTTTGTTTTTTGTTTTTGTTTTTGTTTTTGTTTTTTGTTTTGTTTTGCTTTGTTTTTTGTTTTTGTTTTTTGTTTTGTTTTGCTTTGTTTTTGTTTTTGTTTTTTTTCTTTTTCTTTTTCTTCGGTCAAGTAAGAATGGATCTTTCTATTAATCGAACAAGTACATTACATATGTTATAGGGTAAACCAAAATTCCTTTCATTTACCAAATAATGGTCCACATAACCTATCAGAAGCGTTATTGGCTTTAAGCCTTTAAAACTTGGAACCATTCCCTCTATCGGAAAATAAGGATTACACAGGAAATACACAAACCCGACCCACAACCGATGAGGTTGGATTTCAAAAATGATACAACCGTGACCATAAAAAATGGTAGGTCCACATGACCGCACCTCCACCATTGATCTACACCTTGTGGATCCAATGGTCCACGCTGATATTGGGTGGACAAGTAGCACGAGGATTAACTGCCCAAAGAGAGGTTTCCTCTCTTCTCCTCGCTGCTATGTGTCGCTTGAAGAGTGGAATCGGAGGCCGACCATGAAAAACTAGTTACCACTCAGACCTCACCCGAAATACCACTTATGGTTCGAGAAACCATTCCCGCACGAATTAATTTACGCGCTCTTCTGCCAAGTGAATTAAATTGCACACTCTTCCGCCAAGCAACAGGCAAACAACTTAGGCTTCCCTATCCTCCCGCCTATCTCCTGACCCTCTTCGATCCATCTTGTCAATCCATTGCTCCCTATCTTTGGCATCCTGACAGAGATAGTCCTCTAACGGTTTACCTGGGGGTAACAACTCCCAAACGTGCCGAGCATTCCTTTCCTTATTAGTCACTCCTTCATTCGCCAAATGATCAGCTAACATGTTAGCTTTTCTTTTCACATGGAAAAAGCTTACAATTTTTAAGGTTTGTAGGTGGGTGAGATACGACGAAAGACTTGCGATAGCCTCCAGTGTTTCGACACTTTGTCGGGTGATGTGCCATTACATATTCTCTTGGTCGCTCTAATAATCAATTCTGAATCTGCTTCAATGATGACATTATGTGAATTTGAATCCACCAAGATTTCCAAGCATTTCTCTAGGGCCATGAGTTCCGCCATGCTATTGGTGGCCTTCCCTAAGTGGCCATGAAAGATATTCTTTATTTGACCCTGTTCATCTCTTATAGCACCCTCAAAACTAGCTAACCCTAGGTTACCCTTAGAAGCTCCGTCTATATTGACCTTTAAGAAACCATGTGGAGGAGGCTTCCAAATATTTATATCTACATTTGTTTGGCTCACACCCTTGATTATGCCTTGTGGGCTTATAGACTGGAGACCCAAATGAAGTAGAATGCTCGCATCTTGGGGTAGAGGAGGGTCCTTAGGAAGTGTCCTCAACAAGCTACTAAATGTGTCTTTAAGCTGCCTTAAAATTTGGTCAATTATGTGCTGGGGCTTGTTTGCTTTGTTCCTGAAGATCCGATTATTGCACTCTTTCCAAACATTCCAAATGACAAAGCCTGGAACCAGAGTCCAAGCTTTATTAATGATTTCATTCCTTGAGATATTTTTCCTCCAATTCTTCAAAGTGTTGGAGATTCTGTACCTAAAGATTGAGGCCACCCAATCCCACACAGTGGAGGTAAAAGGGCAAAGGTTGAGAAGGTGATCCATCATATCCTCTTGTGAGCCATAGAGGTAGCATTTGGATGGTCTAGTGAAGCCTTTTTTCAGTAGATTACCCCAAGTTAAGATTTTCCTTTGATGAACTAGCCAAGTGAATAATTTTATTTTCATCCAGTGGGGGCTCTGCCAAAGATTCTTCCAAACTTGATTAGGGTTTAGATAGTTAAATCCTGTTACTACCTGTTTAGCTTCTTTGAGGTTAAAGTTTCCTTCGGTGTTGTTTCCCCATCTTAGTTGGTTAGGCAAGGAGGATACCAGAATCCTCCTATGTTCTAGATCCTAGGTAAGAGAGTCTGCGTGGGCCTTCAGAGGACTCTCTTCACTGTAGCCTAGATCCTTCCAAGATCTCCATTTTCTATTGTTCCTATCCTAGTCCCAGAAGTCTTTAACCATAAGTAGACCTTTGTTGTCTATCTCATTCTTGAGAGCTACTAATTCATCCTTATACAAGTTGGGTTCTTGTTGCCAGTTGTCCTTCCAAAATCGAGCTAGGTTCCCAGCTTGAATTTCCCAGAAACTATGTTGCTGAACAATACCTTTGTTTTCCCAGGCAAGGTTCCAAATGTGGGAGCCCTTAATATGCCCTGACATTCTAATGTGATCCTTCTCCTACCAATGCTTGGTATATTATTGTTTCCAATTCTTAGCCCAGGGAGTTTCCAATTCCTTTATCCACCTCCACCAAAGTTTAGCTCCCGAAACTCTTCTTATGGTTTCAAGATCATGAAGCCCTAAGCCACCATGGCTCTTGGGTTTGCAGATCTTGTCCTAGGCAACTAAGGCCCATTTCTTTTTCTCTTGTCCTCTGCCCCATAAAAATTCCCTCTGTATGCTCCTGATCTATTGCATAATTCCTTTAGGAGCAGGAAGAGTTGAGAACATGAACATGGGAATGGGCTGCATGACAACCTGTTTGAGCACAAGGAGCCCCGCCAAATTTAAAGACATGCATGTCCATTTTCTGATCTTGTCCTGAAGTTTATTTATAATTGGCTCCCAAAATTCCTTGCTAAGAGGTTTATCTATGAGAGGTATGCCCAGATACTTGGAAGGTAGCAGGTCCCTTTGAAACCCAAGAATTCTAGTGATATTTCTTTGAATAGTAATGTCAGTGTCAAAGAAAAGAACTTTTGATTTGTTGAGGCTTACCTCTATGCCAACAGCCATAGCAAACTCATTCAAAATATGTTTGATCATTCTGGCTTCCCTGACTGTGGGTATGCCCTGCAGCATTGTGTCATCCACAAATTGTTGATGAGTGCTAGCCGCTCCATCCAAGGTGAGTTTGATGCCCTGGATTCTTCCTTTAGAATTTTCCATTTTAATCGCTCTGCCTAGCCCTTCCATCATGAGAACAAAGAGGAAGGGTGAGAGCGGATCCCCTTGTCTGAGTCCTCTAGAGGGTGTGAAGAGTCTTGAAGGAGCGCGATTAAGAAGGATGGAGAAACTAATTGTGGTAACTAGTGCCATAACCCATCTTCTCCAGTTTTGGTCGAAGCTAAAGGCTCTTAGAATTGCCCTTATATAAGACCAACTTAGCTTGTCATAAGATTTTTCTAGGTCCAGTTGAATGATTATACCAGCTTGTTTGTTGCTTTTGAGAGAGTGAACCACCTCATGAGCTTGGATGATATTATTGAGGATTTGTCTTTCTTCCACATAGCCCATTTGCTCCTTTGAGATGAGAGCTGGTAAAAGGGGCTTGAGTCTATTGGCTATCACCTTGGAAATAATTTTATACACCACATTACATAAAGCTATGGGTCTGAAGCCATCCAGAGTCATGGATTTTTCCTATTTTGGGATCAAAGCTATGAAGGAAGCATTAAAATCCTTCAGAACCTTTTGGATCTTCTTGAGTCTTCCACCACCTCAAGGATATCCTGTTTGACTGTTTTCCAACATGCTTTGAATAAGTCTACATTGAAACCATCCGGGCTTGAAGCTTTTCCATTTTGCATTTCATTGATCAATTCATTGACCTCCTCTTCTGACACTGGCCTGTTAATATTATGGTTATCTTCTCTGGTAACCAGCTGAGGGATATACTGAGTGAAATGATTAATGAACCTGGATTTATCCCCCAGAGGCTCCTCTGCAATACTGAGGAAATGTTGTACAAGGAGAGATTCCATGTCTTTGTGAGAGACGATTTCTCTCCCTTGAGAGTCTTTGAGCTTTGTGATTCTGTTGTGTGCCCTGTGATCCATTATGGATTTATGAAAGAACTTTGTGTTTCTTTCTCCCTCTCTAATCCATTGTATCCTTGACTTCTGTCTCTAGAAAATCTCCTCTTGCATGCACCAATCTTCCCATTCTTCCTACAAAGAATCAAATAGCTTTTTTCGTTCCTCGGTAAAGCCCTCTGTGATGTTGATCTGACTGATCTCCTGGAGTTTCCGCTCAGCTTCTCTTTTGGCTTTGAAGATATTACCAAATTCCTTTTTGTTCCAATCTTTAAGCTTGGATTTGATATGTTTAAGTTTCTGTTGAAGCAGGAACATTCTAGTGCTTGAATGTTTAGATCCTCTCTCCACCATTTGTCAATATTACTGGTGAATTCAGGGTGAGAGAGCCATGCATTCTCAAACCTGAAAGGTCTATTTCTTGGTGTGCCAATAAAAGTGGCTTCTAGCTGTACAGGCCAATGATTTGAACCTAAGTATTATGGCAGGGCCTGAGAGAAAGAGGTCCTCTGAGATAATAAATCTATCTGTCTAGATGCGACTTGTGAAGCCCCTGCCCTTTTGTTGTTCCAAGTGAAGGTCCCATTTACTGTTCCAGTGTCCACTATCCCCATGTTCATTATGAAGTTCTGGAAGGCCATGGAGTCTCTACCTAGCTGTTTGATACCACCTTTTTTCTCTGTAAGAGATCTTATCATATTGAAATATCTTGCAACAATCCAGGGCATATTAGAGTGTCTTGCTCTTAGTTCCTCAAAGGAGGTGAGAAGCTTGAGTTTGTCTTCTTGCTTTTGAGGTCCATAGACATTTGTGATCATGCATATCTCCTTATCACCTAAAGGTTGACAAACCAAAGAAAGATAGTTCCTAGATGCCTCAGCATATAGGATTCCAAATTTCTATAGGTCCCACAACGTGAGAATCCCCCCCGCTGAGTTTTTTGCTTTAACCTCTAGATACTCATACTTGATTAGCCATTTATTATGAATTTCTCTAATCTTATCCATCGAACATTTTGTCTCCTGAATAAAAACCATATCTGGTTTTTCTTCTTTTATTCTAGTACTGAGATTTCTTTGTTTTCTTCTACTTCCTATGCCTCTAATATTCCAGGTTGTGAGCTTCATTAAGAAAGGTTTGTAAAGGAGTAACTAGTGAGCTCTTTCATCTTACCTGAGTTAATCAATAGTTTCCCACATTCATTCAACAACTCCTTCTGTCTTTTTCTTGCTCTTTTCCTACCTGGTTCCTTTGGAGATTGTCCCTGTGTCTCCTACATCATTTTGACCCCTCTATGTTCCTAGCCTTCATGATTTCTTTTGACTCCAGTTCCCTTCGATTGTGATCTCCATAGGAAGAGCTATTGAACCTTGTCATATTCCTCTTTTGGTAGGGAGTCCACTCCTTTGGTTGTCCCTTGTTCCAAAAATTTCTCTAGATCAATATTTTCCCTATCCAAAATCTCCTGCAGTTCATGATCCTTCGTTCCTGCCTCACTTGGAGTCATCTCATGGTCCCTATTTATCTCCATAATGTTTTCTCTGATATCTTTCATGATGTCATCCCTTTCTTCCTCAGTAATAATGTTCTCCATTTCCTGGTTTGTTTCTTTGTTTCCTTCTTCTTCTTCTTCTTCTAGGATCTTAAAACTATTGTGGCTCGGTTGTATTTCCTCATTAATCTTCTTTTGTGGCCTCTTTCCGCCTTTCCCTTTGCCCCCAACCTTGGTAAAACCCTCAGGATTTTTATCCACAGTGGTTTTCACATTTCTCTCAATGTTGTTTGTTGGGCAGTCTCTATATAGATTCCCATGCTCATGGCATTTGCGGCACCTAAATGGGATGTGCTCATATTCCACCGCCTGTACCCATTCTTCATCATATACTTCTAAAATTATCATGTCTGGAAGTGCTCCAAATAAGTCCATTTCCACACATATCTGGGCGAAGGAGGTGTATTTTCCTTTTAGAGTCACATCTGAGATCATTAAAAAATGCCCCAGTTTGTTGCCTATTATTTTCAGCGATTTCGACAGCCAATAATCCGGAGGAAGGGAGTATAGTCTGATCCATACTGGTACCAATGTAAATGTCTCCCATTCTGGAACAAAGTTCATCATCCATGGCCACATGTAGAGGCCTGCAACATCATAGGAACCTCTAGGCTTGTGAATACTACTGTGAAGAAGCCCTTGGATCCCATATGAAGGTGTATTTCCCCTTTTGGCTTCTAGTGGATCCTTATCCATACATGCAACGTCTCTCGGTCGGCCATATTCCTATGAATTTGCAGATGACCGCATGTTCCATCATATGATCCCTATGCACTTGTAGCGCAGGGTCGCTCAAGATGACTTGAGGAATGATGTTCGACTTAGGTTTGCAAACCCCAGTTTTTCTTATAGAAGTAGGTTTTTGATTGCTATCCCCTTTCTCCTTTTCCTTACTAGCTTCCTGCTGCTCCCCTTGCTGTCCATGAGGTCTGTTTCCTCCCATTATGTCTGTGTTACTTGTCACTGTTGCCTTTTCCAGAGGCTTCTTGAAACACTGCTTTCTCGTGTCCTTGCTTCTATTCGTAACTACTTGACTGTAGGAGGGAGCAACAGTCCCCCATGTGCATCTCGCCATGGTGCCCAATGTCAAAACCCTAACCCTAGATCAAGTTATAGAGCTTCCCGCGTACACTAGCGCCTACTTGAAGTATGTCATCATTAAGGAAGAAATATTTGAATTCTCATCAAGCTGCAAAATCGTCCTTGAAGAAATCGAGAAAATTTCTAAATCCTAATATTATTAAGTTAATATGGTACAGATGGATTTTTTTCTAGGTTACCACCATTGTGCCACAAAATAATGGAAATTCCGATAGGATTTTGAAAAAATGGGGTGGAAATTTTGGAAATCTTGGTTACAACTATCAAGCTTTAGGATTTTGGGTACCCCAAGATTTTTTAATGGTGATGAATCCATTTCCACCATAAAAAAACCATTCAAACACTCCCAAGATTAGATTTTTTGAAGAAATTTTGACGAGATTTCGCATAGAATTTAGCCATATGGGCGAAATTGTGGCCTATGTATACAATGCCTTTTTTCACCTTAGTGTGGCTATACAATTTCAAGCAATATTGTGTTTTTTTTTTTTGTTTAAATGTATTCAACATCGTATAAACCATGAAACTCAAAACTTTTATAAACATCTTAAACTGAAGTTTTAAAAAATTTATGTAGAATTTTGGTTAAAATGAATAAGAGAAAATGTTGTGAAAAACTTTGTTTCATCTATTAGTTAACCGAAGTTACTAAATTCAGTCATATCCGTAAAAAAAATTCAATAAATTTGATATGGTATGGAATTTTTTGTTAATAAAAAATCTATACCTAAAAGATTAAAAATCAATAATTTCTAAAATGAAAACTCCACCAATTTTGCACTCCTTCAAGAAGACATTTTTTGGTCATCTTAGTGAAGATCAAGAAGGACACGAAGGGAAAAAAAACAAGATGAATTGCATTTCTTTCTCCCTCTCAGATCACATGTGTAAATTATCTCTCTTTTGGTTCACAATTTTTCTAGGTAGTTCTTTTGTAGGGGGCTAAACTTATGGGTAGCTACAGGGGTCGAAATTTTGGGTAGTTGTAGGGGCCATAATTTTGGGGTAACTGGTAGCCACAGGAGGGTCTAAATTATGGGTCATATTAGGGAGAGTGAAATTTTGGATCATATTGGGAGACTTGACTTGGAGGGATTGACTAGGTTTTTCCATAGGTCTAGCTGCGTCTCTTATTGAACATGCGATTTTTTCTATTGTAAAAGGTTGTTGGGTTTTTCCGCTTGGTGGGTTTTCCCATGATAAGCCTTATCTTCTTTTTGTGCATTGTGATCTCTGTTATTCTACTATTTTGTATGGTTGAATTTCTAAAGTATAATTGTTGAATGATAGATTGGAATAATTTAAAAGAATATCATCATCAAAAGTAACTATCAATATTTCAAAAATATTGTGCTTTTCTATATTGCACTTAGAAAATCAACATGGTATCATAACTTTGGTGAAGCAAGGAACACAAATATCATCCTTGAATAAACCCTAGGATCACCGTTATTGAAGTTTGTCTTGTTGATTTGCATCCATGGTTTCTTCTATGAAATTTGAGAACAAGTTGGAAGAAGCCTCAAACTTTAGAGCTTGAAATCTTAGAATTGATCTTATTCTTATAATTAACAGTCTTGGATATTGTGACAGGGAAAGTTGTAGAACCACGAAATGTTGTAGGAAATGAGAAGTTCAAGGAGGATGAAATTACTGCCATAAGTCTTATTATGGGCTCCATCAAAGATCATCTCATTCCCTATATTGCAAAGATTGATAATTCCAAGAATATGTGCAAAGCCCTAACCAATGTATTGGCTATCAAGAATGTTGATCAAGCCATGAGTCTGAAGAATGAACTTTCTTATGTGACAATGATGAATGATGAAACTGTAGCTTCATACTTCGTAAGGATTTAACAAATAAAAGATCAAATTGAAGCAATTGGAGAAACTTTTTCTGAGAACAAACTTGTCACTACAACACTCAATGATCTACCTAGATCATGGGATGCATTTGTAACAGGTATAAGCAACTGGAAGGAAACCCTTTTAGTTGAAAAACTATGGACCTCTTGTGCTCAAGAAAAATCAAGGCTTATGTTAAGAGATAAGAAGGAAGAATCTTCTCAAGCACTTACAACTCGATTCAAGAACAAAGAAAAGAAGAAGTTTGGCTCTTAACACAAGAAGTCAAGAAGAGATATCCTCCTCGTTAAAGGAAGAAGGACATGTCAAAGATTCAATGTTATGGTTGTCATAAATATGGAAACTTTAAGAGAGATTGTCATAAAATGATTGACAAGAAGAAGAGAAAGGAAAACAACATGCTTGCACAACTTGTTGAAAATAGCAACAAGAAATGTTAAAAATAACATCTAGAAATTCTAATTTATTTTGTCCTTGAATTAAATTAGGAATTACATTCTAATTCTATTATCATAGCAACTTATAACATTTAACTAAGTTAAGTTGACTTAGTTGGCTCAATAATTCGAGTTGGAAGTCTGTCTAGAGTCATGTAGAGTGATTCCTAAATTTCAGGGGTCCATGTTGAGTTCTTTTGAGTTGTACTTAATTAACTCAGTCTAACTGAGTTAAAGTTAGTTAAACTAGTTCAAACAATTGGAGGACCTAGTAGGAGGTCTATTAGTTGGGATCGGTTTCAGTGAAGCTTCAATGCTCCACTAGTTAACTGAAGATTCACTCTTAAATAACTCATGCATGTCATTTCAGAGGAAGACCTAGTTGAGATTAGAGTTCAAGGAAAATGTACTATCAGTTGTTTAATTTTTCGAGTTGTACAGACGATGCATGTAATCAATAGAAGGACTATGATGGATTACACAGTTGTGGTCAGGGATTTTCCCAATTAAATATGGGCTAATTCTCTCAAGAATTCTGCAAGGAAGTAGGGGCTTGGCAGGCAACAAAATTGGCTAAGTGTTGGCTTGTGAGGGAGAGAGATAGATTGCACTAGTGAAGGAATTGTTCAGGTTGAACAAGAATTATATTTTCTTCTCAGGTCTTCTAGTTAATGCAATATAGATAGTTGGGGTGTTTAGCAGTTGCTTTCCCTAGACAAATATTGTGTTATCTGCGATTGAAATTCTTTCTTTTCTGCCTATTTTTTTCATCGATCAATTTTGGTTTCCGCTGAAGAGAAGATTAGATTCTTGTCTTGTGTTTATCATATCACATAAACTATTGAATCTACAGTAAAACAACTACATGATATCAAAGGAATTTTTTGGGCGGAGAGTTTACAGAGCAGATTTGAAAAGTTCGTGCAACAATTTAAAAAAAATAGCAGATCTGGATTTATTGTGAAAAAATACCCAAATTAAAAAAAAAAAAAAAACCATCTGAAACGGAGTGCATATTAGGGAGATATTGTCAATTTAAAATCAGCTCTTTTTTTCAGAAAATTTTGGGATGGCGGGAGAGATGAAACAAACCGGTATACAAGTCAAAAAATTGTATGCACTTGAGGTAAAAGATGCATGCAAAGCCTTTAGGAGCAAGGAAAATGTTAGAGACTTTGTGGTTGAGAGGGAGACTGAATTACCTCTCAACATGCACCCTCAGAAGTAGCCTCAACAAGTTGTGGAGCAACCACAATTGGAAAAGCAAAGAGGAGACGAAGTGGAGACATCCACTCAAGTAGAGACCTACAGTAGGGGGGAATTTTGAACCAAGTGGGCATAGGAAGCACATGTAGCCATACCTCTAGGTGAGAGGTGGGGCAATGTGAAGTAATAGTCCTAAGAGTGCAGAAATTTGGGTAGGGTCCATTGAGATGTTTTGTCTCATGAATCATTACCTTGCTACGAGAGCCCACAATACAAAATAGCAGGATGAATCAGTGGCGGTTGATGCAGTCAGATGTCAGAATGATAGAGGTAGAGACTAAAAATAGTCAGATACTGGGAAGCGTAGAGTAGAGTTGGCACCAGTGCAAATGGCACAATGCAGAGTGAGAAAAAGTGCATAGTTTGTAGTAGACAGTACAGTAGCTAGTAGCAGTCATAGACTTTGGTGACAGATGCATCCAACTGATTCAGTTTGGATTCTTTTTCAGTGTCAAAATTTCTAGTAGCAACAACAATAGAGAGAAGTGTTGCATGCAAAACATTCCAAAGGTACCAAATCAAGATAGAGTTGAACTCCTTTCTTGTTGAGAGGGAGTGTTGAAAATAGCAACAAGAAATGTTAAAAATAACATCTAGAAATTATAATTTAATTTGTCCTCGAATTAAATTAGGAATTTAATTGTAATTCTATTCTCATAACAACTTGTAATAATTAACTAAGTTAAGTTGACTTAGTTGGCTCAGTAAATTCGAGTTGGAATTCTATCTAGAGTCATGTAGAGTGATTCCTAAATTTTAGGGGTCCCGGTTGAGTTTTTTTGAGTTGTAATTAATTAACTCAGTCTAAATGAGTTAAAGCCAGTTAAACTAATTCAAACATTTGGAGGAACTAGTAGGAGGTCTAGTAGCTGGGATCATCTTTGGTGCAGCTTCACTGCTCCACCATTTAACTAAAGATTCACTCATAAATAACTCATGCATGTTAGTTAAGAGGAAGACCCAGTTGAGATTAGAGTTCAAGGATAGTGTACTATTAATTGTATAATTTTTTGAGTTGTACAGATGGTCCATGAAATCATTAGAAGGCCTATGATGGATTGCGCAATTGTGATGAGGGATTTTACCAATTAAATATGGGCTAATTCTCTAAGGAATTGCACAAGGAAGTAGGGGCTTGGCAGACAACAAAATTGGCATAGTGTTGGCTTGAGATAGTTTGTGAGGTAGAGAGACAGATTGTACTAGTGTAGGAATTGTTCGGGTTGAACAAGAATTATATTTTCTTCTTAGATCTTCTAATTAATGCAATATAGATAGTGAGGGTTTTAAGTAGTTGCTTTTCCCAAAGAAAAATTGTGTTATGTGCGATTGAAATTCTTTCGTTTCTACGTATTGTTTCATCGATCAATTTTGGTTTCCGCTGAAGAGTAGAGTGGATTCTTGTCTCGTGTTTTAACATATCACATAAGTTGTTGAATCTACAGTAAAAATTTATATAATTGATGTTGAAGATGAACACCCAAAGAAGCCCAAAGGTGACAAATACTTCTTTCACTTTTCTTCTCTAACAAGTTCTATTATGGATGATGATGATATGTGGCTGGTAGGTAGTGGTGCATCAAGACATATGACTGGAGATTGTGGCAATCTATCTAGTATGATGGAAAATAGGTTGTCGCAAAGGGTAGTGTTACAGATCCATTTGGGCACATCACTCCCATCATTCAGATCAGTACTATTGGGGCTCATCAAACCTTAATTCAGTGGCTACATGCCCTAGACAAGTCAACATTTTGAATGCCTCCTTCCATGAGAGTTTGTTGGCCTGAAGCCCTCCAGAAATGCCTCCTTGAGGGACCAGCGCAGCCTTGGTCAGGGGTAAGTGTGCTTCAGTGTAGGTAGGACCATGTCAGGGTGCTTTACAGAGTACTTAGGCCCACTTTGACTTACACTGGGCGAGATTGAGCGAAATGATCGTAGGGTTCTAGGAATATTCTTATTTTTTGGAGCCATCTAGAAGATTCCCATACTTATCATCTCCTATGAACTTGAAATTGGATAGGAAATGAGTTAAATAACCTCCTATCCTCTCATCCCTTCCTCCATGGAAACTAACTCTAAGTTTGGAAGGCCATTCAATACCCTCATTTATGACCAAACCACCATCATTTTCCTATAAATTGAGCACTCATCTAAGTGATTAGGAGTTAGACCTTGAAAAATTGTAAGGAGATACTATTGGTGTGAGGTTTGAGATTGTAAGCAAGTATTGTTATGCTGCCAGAGTGTTGTGCTTTTGATGTGATGTTGGTTGGAACCCAAGCTGGAAGAGTGACAATGGATCAGACTTCATGGTTGTAATTATTCCTTCTACTTAATAAAGCTGTTTACACCTTTTCCCATATTCTTGTCTTCATGTATGATGATTATATGTGTAAATGCTTTCGATTCCATTTGCTTATAGTAGATAGACCTCTTGCTTTGATTTGTTTTTTGTCCTTTGTTTATGATTGCAGGTACTTGTTGAGCGGATTAAGTTCAAGAACGAGCGACGAGATCCAAGAAAAGGAGATAAAGGGAAAGAGAAAGATAACATGTAGGTCCCTTTTCTTATTTATCTTCTATAGAAAAAGGTTAAGCACTTAAAATCTGTTGTTCTAGGTGTAGCTACCCACCTAGGGAAGTTGTGTTTATTCGTAGATGCAAAATTCCACATAACAAATTGGCGACTCCACTTGGGAACGATCATCATTTTGGGTAGTTTACCTTCATCCTAGTACACCCTAGTAGACTTTACTTTCTTCCATTGATCTTGTTTCAGCCTTTTTGAAGAGTTTTTTGGTAAAAAGTGTGCTTGAAAGCCCTTAGGATGGCCTCTCTAGCACTAGCACTAGTTTGGTCAAGAGAGAGAGCGATGTAGAGCAACCTTGTCTTGAGGACAGTGCTCTGAAGCACGTTGTCTCCCATTCAAGGCTGCGCTGATCCTCCTTAGGACAAAAATCCCTCCTTTGACTTGATTTTTCCCAAATTTCCTTCTGTTTCTGCTTGCAGAAAGATCAATGATGCTTGTGTGTCTGAAATCAATTTCTGTTTCCTTTGCCATCCCTACATTGGCCTTGATTATTTAGTGTTTCTTAAATGATTTCTTTATCACTATCAATTCATTGTCGAAGTTAGTTTATAGTCGATTAATCTTTGTTCAAAAGAAATTGTCATAAAAGTCTTCATTTCTTTCGAAACAGAACTGTCGTAAAGTCTTCGTTCTTGCAAAAAGATTGATTGATTGTATGTGCATTAGTTTCCTTTTGTTCATCATAACATTAAGGGAATTGAAAAGAAAAACTTGCATTGTGCATTGAAAGAGTTTGTGTATGCTCAAAGGAATAGTTTATGGAAATTGCATTAGATGTGTTCTTTTTTCTTTGATTACAAGAATCTGGTTGCTCTATCCTTACTACTAAGGTTTTCATTGTTCAAATTGAATGAAAAGGATGCTTATCATATTAGTTGAATTCTAGGAATTGAAAAATACATCACGTGATGAACCTTGAAAGGCAAATTCTTAATCAAGATCAATTTAAAATTAACATCAATTAACCTAATGGAGCATTGTCACCTAACACAAAACATTTAGAGGTTTTAGGCTAGAGACGTGTTCTAGCGTCGTAAAACATAACAGATGTCGCTAACTTATCTGCGATACATTCCGAGTGTGATACCTCATTCCAAATACATGAGTATATCGTAGCTCATCCACGTACCTTCGAGTATATAGGGTAGTGTTATAGTACATAAAGTATAAAGGAATGCTCTCACTGTGTGGTTTTGCATTAGACAACGCTAATACGGATTAGGCCTCCACATAATTTCGGGTATATATGGGAGAACAAAATTAGGTTGATATCCATCCTTAGGTAACCAAGTTGGCCACCTTGTACACTGTGATACACCGAACACAACATTCGGGGAGATTTCCTGCCTGTACTTCTTGGTTTACCGGGAGGTATCCTGCAGTTCACAGTTACTTGGTAATCCTTTTGCCTAGATTATCTCTTTTTTGTTTTGTTATGTTATTTTGATTAAAATAAAATTAATTGACCACAGATAACATCCTCCAAGATCACTCCTTAGTTGATCTTAGGTTGAGACATATGGTAACAAATCCAGAGTCCACTAATCAAGGAATTCCTTTTGATGGGAATCCTAGTCCTTTTCCTCCTTTCAGAAATATTGGTGCTCCTTATATGTCTACATTATCCCTTCCTGGATTTACCATTGGCTTGCCAGTATGGTTGTTTTCAACCTCCTTGGTTCAAAATGTCATGATTTCTCCGCAACTGATTACTCCTCCAACTGGAAAAATTCAACCTCTAGTTGATCCTAAAGTTGACCCTTTGCCTTCTTCCTCAGTTTTTTCTTCCTCCCCTTCTTCCTCTTCGCCTGGTGAAAGTATTGACAATAGTAACCAGGTGGCTAAGAAGAATAAGAAAGGGAAGAAGAAGAAGAAGAAGAAAATTCAGTAGGGGGCAACCAAGCAACCATTACTTTGAATGCAACTTCTGATGCGAAATCATCAGATAAGCCTCACAAAGTTTGGTATCCATGCAAGATTTGTACGGGACACCATCTTCTTCGAAATTGTCCTAATATTCCTTAGATCTTAGAAGAATGGTATTCTTGTTCACATCATCCCATGTTATCAACTTCTAGAGATCATGTTGGTGACAGACCATCAACTAGTGGTAGTAAAGTTCATGGAAAGAAGGGTAAAACTAAGTTTTACTGTAGGTTATGTGAAGGGAATCACCCCATTCACCTTTGTCCCTATCTAGATGAAGCCAAAAAAGTGTTGGATAACTGTCCTACTTCTCCGCAATGACTTACATCTGGTTACAGGAGAATCTCCCTTAATCCTTCACTAGTTGATGAATTGCCTGACCAAAATCAACCGTTGGTCAAACCTTCTCTCTCTGAATGTGAATCATATGAGTCTATACTTGACCCATCACAGGTCCAGGAAATAGTTGACCCGAATTCACCTTTAATTAATCATACCTTTCCCGTAGAGAGTGAGTACAAGACCACTCAGGTTCTTTTTGTTTCTTCAAATTCCAATGAGCTTGGGGGAAACCTTCCTGTTCCATCAAGACAAGAGGAAAATCCTCCTGCTCTCGTAAATCAAGGGGGTAATACTCCCATTTCTACGATACCCCCTCCAAGTAGTCTCGTCACTTCCTTTGATTGGAATCAACTGGTAGGATGTTTGTAATATGATTTTACCTGGCACTATTATAGATGAAGGTGCATCTATGATTATCCTTTCCTCCACTAATTGGCAAGTGCTCGGTTTTCCACCACTTGTGCCTGTTACCTAGAATCTGTTGACTTTTAATAGAGGAACCAGTAAACCATTATGGATCCTTCCTCTATTGCCTATTACTTTGGGAGGAATTTTTTTTTATCTCAATGTGATGGTAGTCCCAGGCCCTTTAGATTACAATTTACTTCTTGGGCGCGACTATGTTTATAACATGGGAGCTATTATTTCAACACTCTTTCGAGTGATGTGTTTCTTGCATGAAGGTAGAATTGTCACCATTGACCAGCTTTCATTTCCTGGTCCAAATATGGCTTCGAGTCAACCATCTTCCCTAAATGTTCCTTTTGTCCCAATGGTATCTTCCCCGCCACAGGTTAATTAGATGACAACCCGTTCCATGCATATATCAACTGACGATCAATTCCGTGATGTCGTACATTATGTGCTGGGGGCATCGGAACCAGATCTCTCTAATGGATTCCTTGCTATGGATCCTTTCCAGAGCATTGTTCTCCCATTTGATGAGAACATCTTGGAAGTCATGACCTCTTATGGGTCGTGAACCAAGTATATGAGGATAGTTCCTTGCCTTGTGTCAACCTCATTAAAAAATGAAGCAAGGAATATGAGGATAGTTCTTTTACTATGTCAACCCCATGAAATAGGTCCCAAAGCATAGTTCCTTGTCTTGTGTCAAGCTCGTTAAAAAATGCAACAAGGAATATGAGCATAGTTCCTTGTCTTGTGTCAAGCTCGTTAAAAAATGAAACAAGGAGTACAAGGATAATTATTTTACTGTGTCAACCTCATTAAAAAATGAAACAGGTCTCGAGGATAGTTCCTTGTCTTATGTCAACCTCGTTAAAAAATAAAACAAAGGGTATGAGGATAGTTCCTTGTCTTGTGTCAACCTCGTTAAAAAATGAAACAAGGAATATGAGCATAGTTCCTTGTCTTGTGTCAAGTTCGTTAAAAAATGAAACAAGGAATCTGAGCAGAGTTCCTTGTCTTGTGTCAAGATCATTAAAAAATGAAACAAGGTCCCCAGTTCCAAGTCAAGTCTTTGATTAGATCTCGTAAAATCCCAGTCGAGTCTTTCCAAAATCTCGTAAATGAACCTTCATTCCATCCATCTGATAGCCACGAGTGGTCTACTTAAGTGAATGCAATGAAGCTTGGGGGGCATGCACCTAGAATCAAGTCATCATGCTGGGGGCATGTAAACTAATCTCAAGCATATTTCTTCATTTCAAGCTTGTGTAAAAATGAAACTCAATTCAAGCATAGCTCTTCATTTTAAGCTTGTGTAAAAATGAAACTGAATCCAAGCATAGTTTATCATTTCAAGTTTGTGTAAAAATGAAGCTGAATTCAAGCATAGTTTGTCATTTCAAGCTTGTGTAAAAATGAAACTGAATCCAAGCATAGTTTTTTGTTTCAAGCTTGTGTAAACATGAAACCGAATCCGAGCATAGTTCCCTATGGTTCAAGCTTGTGTAAAAGTAAACCCATATCCATTTTAACCCTCATGATTGCCATTCTATCAACCTCTTCCGTTAGATGAACCTTGGTTTTTCTCCTTCCATTGTCACTATCTACTTGGACAATCATATGCTTTCACTTGGTTGTTTTACCCTTTTTGAGGAACAATTGCAATGAGTGGTCTTATTAGCCAGCCTCTTCACATCAATCAACATGTTTTGAGAACTTCCAACATCACTAGAACCAGTTGCTATCCTAGACACCACTCATTCCTCAAAATGGAGTCCTCTTTAAGCTCTTTTCAGACTCTCAAAATATGAAAAGCTTGCCGAGCGCTTGTCATTTTCAGCTCGTTAATGGGTTGGAAATGACATCTACTCAGTATAAGTTTAACCCTTTTTCGGACTGATATAGATTATTTACGAAAAAGGAACATGTTGATCGAACATGGTCAATAGGTTCTCTCTTGTATTGTTTTACGTTTTTTCATACTAGAGAGACAAATATACGGAAACAAACTTGTGGAGTTTTCTTTTTGTCCCTTTTCAAACTCTCCAAACATGAAAATGACCAAGTTATCATTGTCGTTAAACTCGTTAAAACATAAAATAGCGACAAACTTGTCCATCATGAAAAGACCGAGTTTCACCTTCGCAAGGCTTGTTAAAACATCACATAGTGATGGATTCACCTGAAGGGTGAAATTATACAACAAGAATATGTTATGCTCCTCAATATTGATAAAAATAAAGAGGTATTGGTCAACAATGACTGGGGAAAATGGGAAAAGGGGTAAACCATTTTATGGAAGCAGGCCGCACTTGAACATGACACTTTCACTTCATCATTGTGACTATTTGGGTTGGGTAATCTACTTGATGGTCAGCATACCATCCATTACTTTGGTTTTGGGTCAATGTTGCTAATCCATTTGGTGTATGTTCAAGAGAAGTCACTTAGCTTTAATTCATCCTTTGCAATACTCATAAACCTTCATTTTCATGACCGTCATTTCTGAACCTTGTGTCGTCAGTCACATTCCGTCTCCAAAAATCATTACACTCGTTTCGTGTCGTTGATGTGGGATACATCAAGGCACTCCTGCGATGAATCGTTTCTTATCGACATCAGCACATTATCCAAGAAGTTGACTTAGAAACACCCTTCCAGTACCTTGAGCCTTGCATACATCAATGGCAGGTTTCTCACTTCCGACGATAGGTTGACATCACTAGCCTTCGACCGAAAGACTTTGTATGGTGTTCGAATGCCAGGATGCCATTTGGACTGACAAATGTTGGAGCCACTTTCTAGAGAGCCATGGATATAGCATTTGTTAGTAAAACATCTGAATTCACTGACATTTATCTAGATGATTTAATTGTTTTCTTTGATTCTGATGAAAATCATTTAAAACACTTGAGCAAGGTTTTTGACAGGTGTAGAAAATATGGCATATCCATAAATCCAAAGAAGTCTTTATTTGCTGTAAAGGAAGGGAAATTACAAGGGAATTTTATCTCCAATGAAGGAGTTTTCATTGATCCAAAGAGAGTTTCAGCTATTCAAATTTTGTCTTTGCCTAGAAACAAGAAGGAGATACAAACCTTCCTTGGGAAAATTAATATTCTCAGAAGGTTTATCCCTAATTATGGAGAGATAGTAAAAGATATAATTGATATGTTAAAAAAGAACAATGAAGTGAAATAGACAGTTTCTTCTAGATATGCTTTTGATCAGATCAAAAAGGCTATATATGAAGCCCCTACATTAGCCAGTCCTGATTACTCTTCCCATTTTAGCATATCTTCTTTTGCATAGAGACAACCTTAGAAGTTGTACTTTTACAAAAGAATATAAATGGTGATGACCAGCCCATAGCCTTCTTTAGTAAAGTAATGAGGGATGCCGAGCTTAAATATGAGATTATTGAAAATCAAGCTTATGCTTTAATCCAAGCCCTCAAAGCCTTTAGAACCTATGTTTTGCATTCACACATTACACCCTATGTCCCTAATCATGTTGTCAAAATTGTTTTGACCCAACCTGATATTGACTGCCAGGATGCCATTTTAATGGTGTTGAATCCATTTCCACCATAAAAAAAAACCATTCAAACACTCCCAATATTAGATTTTTTGAAGAAATTTTAACTAGATTTCTTATAGAATTTAGTCATCAAGACATAATTGTGGCCTCTGTAGACAACGCCTTTTTTCACGGGAGCATGGCTATACAATTTCAAGCAATATTGTGATTCTTTTGTTGTTTAAAATATATTTTTTAATACATAAATTTATTCAACATCATATAAACCATGAAACTCAAAAAAATTACTGATTAAACATCCTAAACTCAAGTTTAAAAAAAATTATGTAGAATTTTGGTTAAAATCAATTAGAGATATGTTGTGAAAAAAGTTGTTTCATCTATTAATTAAACCAAAGTTACTAAGTTCAGCCATATCTGTCAAAAAAATTCAAAAATTTGTTTAATAATTCAATAATTTTGATACAGTATGGAATTTTTTGTTAATAAAAAATCTATATTTAAAAGATTAAAAATCAATAATTTCTAAATTGAAAACTCCACCAATTTTGTACTCGTTCAAGAAGACATTTTTGGGCATCTTAGCGAAGATCAAGAAGGGCATGAGGGAAAAAAAACAAGACGAATTGCATCTCTTTCTCCCTCTTAGATCACATGTGTGGATAAATTCTCTCTCTTTTGGTTCATCGTTTTTTTCGGTAGTTATGTTGTAGGGGGTTGAACTTCTGGGTAGTTACAGGGGCCAAAATTTTGGGGTAACTAGCAGCTGCAGGAGGGTCAAATTTATGGGTCATATTACGCCGAGTGAAATTCTGGATCAGATTGGGAGACTCGACTTGGAGGGATTGACTAGGTTTTTCCATAGGTCTAGGTGTGTCTCTTATTGAACAAAAGATTTTTTCTATTGTAAAATTTTGTTGGGTTTTTCCCCGTGGTGGGTTTTCTCATGGTAAGCCTTGTCTTCTTTTTATGCATTGCGATCTCTATTGTTCTACTATTTTGTATGGTTGAATTTCTTGAGTATAATTCTTGAATGATATATTGGAATAATTTAAAAGAAGATCATCATCAAAAGTAATTATCAATATTTCAAAAATATTGTGCTAGTCTATATTGCACCTAGAAAATCAACATGATATCATAGCTTTGGTGAAGGAAGGAACACAAAGATCACCCTTGAAGAAACCCTAAGATCATCATTATTGCATTTTGTCTTCTTGGTTTGCATCAATGGCTTCTTCTTTGAATTCTGAGAACAAGTTGGAAGAAGCCTCAAACTTTAGAGCTTGAAAACTTAGAATTGATCTTATTCTTGTAGTGAACAGTCTTGGATATTGTGATAGGGAAAGTTGTAGAACTAGGAAATTTTGTAGGAAATGAGAAGTTCTAGGAGGATGACATTACTGCCATATGTCTTATTATGGTCTCCATCAAAGATCATCTCATTCCCTATATTTCAAAGATCGATACTTCCAAGCAGATGGTTATCAAGAATGTTGGTCAAGCCATAAGTCTGAAGAATGAACTTTCTGATGTGACAATGAATGATGACATTGTAGCTTCATACTTCATAAGGATTTCACAAATAAAAGATCAAATTGAAGCAATTGGAGAAACGTTTTCCGAGAACAAACTTTTCACTACAACACTCAATGAGCTACCTAGATCATGGGATGCATTTGCAACATATATAAGCAGTTGGAATGAAGCTCATTTAGTTGAAAAACTATGGACCTCTTGTGCTCAAGAAGAATCAAGGCTTATATCAAGAGATAAGAAGGAAGAAGCTTCTCAAGCACTTACAGCTCGATTCAAGAACAAAGGAAAGAAGAAGTTTGGCTCTTAATACAATAAGTCTGGAAAAATATCTCCTCCTCCCTAAAGGAAGAAGGACATATCAATGATTCAATGTTATGTTTGTCAAAAATATGGACACTTTAAGAAAGATTGTCCTGAAATGATTGACAAGAAGAAGAAAAAGGGAAAACAACATGCTTCCACAACTTGTTGAAAATAGAAACAAGAAATGTTAAAAATAACATCTATAAATTCTAATTTAATTTGTCCTTGAATTAAATTAGGAATTAAATTGTAATTCTATTCTCATAGCAACTTGTAACAGTTAACTAAGTTAAGTTAACTTAATTGGCTCAGTAAATTCGAGTTGGAAGTCCATCTAGAGTCATGTAGATTGATTCCTAAATTTCAGGGGTCCAAGTTGAGTTCTTTTGAGTTGTAGTTAATTAACTTAGTTTAACTGAGTTAAAGTCAATTAAACTAGTTCAAACAATTGGAGAAACTAGTAGGAGGTCTAGTATAGGGGATCAGCTTTAGTGCAGCTTCACTGCCCCACCAATTAACTGAATATTCACTCATAAATATCTCATACATGTCAGTTCAAAGGAAGACCCAGTTGATATTAGAGTTCAGGGACATTGTATTATCAGCCATATAATTTTTCGATTTATATAGATGGTGCATGAAATTAGTAGAAGGCCTATGATGGATTACACAGTTGTGGTGAGGGATTTTCCCAATTAAATATGGGCTAATTCTCTCAAGAATTGCACAAGGAAGTAGGGGCTTGGTAGGCAGCAAAATTGGCTAAGTGTTTTCTTGTGAGGTGGAGAGATAGATTGTGCTAGTGCAGGAATTGTTTGGGTTGAATAAGCATTGTATTTTCTTTTTAGATCTTCTAATTAATGCAATATAGATAGTCGGGGTTTTTAGCAATTGCTTTCCCCCAGAGAAATATTGTGTTATGTGGGATTGAAATTATTTCTTTTCTTCTTATTGTTTTCATTCATCAATTTTGGTTTCCACTGAAGAGTAGAGTAGATTCTTGTCTTGTGTTTTATCATATCACATAAGCTATTGAATATACAGTAAAAAAACTACATGGTATCAGAGCACAAATTTTTTGGGCAGAGAGTTTGCAAAGAAGATATGAAATTTTTTGTGCAAAAATTTCAAAAAAAAATAGAAGATCTTGATTCCTTGCGAAAAAAATACCCAAATTCAAAAAACAAATCATCCGAATTGGAGTTCAAATGAGGGAGATATCACTGATTTAAAATCATCTCTTTTTTTTTTTTTTTTCCAGAAAATATTGGGACGGTGGGACAAATGAAACATATTAGTGTACGAATCAAGAACATGTATGCACTTGAGGTACAAGATGCGTGCAAAGCCTTGAGGAGAAAGGATATTTTTAGAGACTTGGTGGTTGAGAGGGAGCATGAATTACCTCTCAACATATAGCCTAAGAAGCAGCCTCAGCAAGTTGTGGAGAAGCCACAATTGGAGAAGCATAGAGGAGACCGAGTGGAGAAATCCACTCAAGTAGAGACCTATAGTAGGGGGAATTTTGAACCAAGTGGGTAGAGGGAGCACATGCAACCATACCTCCAAGTGAGAGGTGGGGTAGTGTAAAGTAATAGTCCTAGGAGTGCAGAAATTTGGGCAGGGTCCATTGAGATGTTTTGTCTCATGGACCATTACCTTGCTACCAGAGCCCACAGTACAAAGTAGCAGTATGGATCAATGGAGGTTGATGCAGTGAGATGTCAAAGTGACAGAGGCAGAGACTAGTAGCAGTCAGATACTAGGGAGCATAGAGTAGAGTTGGCAGCACTGCAGATGACACAGTGCAGAGTGAGAAAAAGCACAAATTTTTCAGTAGATAGTGCAATAGCTAGTAGCAATCAGAGACTCTGGTGATAGATGAATCATACTGTTTAAGTTTGGATGCTTTTTCAGTTTCAAAAGTTGTAGTAGAAACAACAATATAAAGAAGCGTTGCATGTAAAACATTCCAAAGGTACCAGAACGGGATGGAGTTGAATTCCTTTCTTTTTGAGAGGGAGTGCTGAAAATAACAACAAGAAATGTTAAAAAAACATCTAGAAATTATAATTGAATTTTTCCTTGAATTTAATTAGGAATTTAATTGTAATTCTATTCTCGTAGCAACTTGTAACAATTAACTAAGTTAAGTTGACTTAGTTGGCTAAGTAAATTTGAGTTGGAAGTCTATCGAGAGTCATGTAGAGTGATTCCTAAATTTTAGGGGTCCGAGCTGAGTTCTTTTGAGTTGTAATTAATTAACTCAGTCTAAGTGAGTTAAAGCTAGTTAAACTAGTTCAAACATTTGGAGGAACTAGTATGAGGTCTAGTAATGGGGATCAACTTCACTACTCCACTAGTTAACTGAAGATTCACTCGTAAATAACTCATGCATGTCAGTTCAGAGGAAGACCTAGTTGAGATTAGAGTTCAAGTATAGTGTACTATCATTTGTATAATTTTTGGAGTTGTACAGATGGTGCATGCAATCATTAGAAGGCCTATGATGGATTGCATAGTTGTAGTGAGGGATTTTCCCAATTAAATATGGGCTAATTTTATCAGGAATTTCACAAGGAAGTAGGGGCTTGACAAGCAACAAAATAGGCTAAGTAGGGGCTTGACAAGCAACAAAATAGGCTAAGTGTTGGCTTGAGATGGATTGTGAGGCAAAGAGATAGATTGTACTAGTGCAGGCATTGTTTTGGTTGAACAAGCAATGAATTTTCTTCTCAGATCTTCTGGTTAATGCAATATAGATAGTCGGGGTTTTTAGGAGTTTTTCTCCCCAAATAAATATTGTGTTATGTGTGATTGAAATGCTTCCCTTTCTAGTTATTGTTTTCATAGGTCAATTTTGGTTTCCGTTGAAAAGTAGAGTAGGTTCTTGTCTTGTGTTTTAGTATATCACATAAATTTTTGAATCTAAAATAAAAATCTACACAACTGATGTTAAAGATGAACACCTAAAGAAGCCCAAAGGTGACAAGGAAAATTTTCACTTTTCTGCTCTAACAAGTTCTATTGTGGATGATGATGATATGTGGTTGGTAGATAGTGGTGCATCAAGACATATGACCGAAGGTTGTGGCAACCTCTCTAGTATGATGGAAAAGAGGTTGTCACAAAGGGTAGATCTTGGAGACAATCACAACTATATAGTCAAAGGAGTTGGAAAATAATTCATAGAGTTGGAATATGGTAACAATGTACATCTCAAAACTGTTATATATGTATTGGGTTTGAAAAAGAATCTAGTATCTATTTCTAAGGTTTGTTCAGTTTTACTCATTCCTTTGTATCATGAAGATGAACCACAGTTGTGGGTTCAAAACGTTGATCTCCAAATCAACATGATTGTGATGGATCTAGAAAATCAATTGGAATAAGATAGAGTAGATTTTGTGGATAACAAAGTACTTGTATGGTTTGAAGTCTCTAGTATATATAATGATAGGGTTATTGGTATTTGTGAAGGAATATTGTATAAACTTGTGATCCAACTAGCTCAAGCCCTAGCACAAGAAGAAATCAATCCAAGTGAGCTATGATATATAAGATATGGTCACCTTCATTATAGAGCATTACTTGACTTGAATCAAATATTTTTAGGTGTTCTTGAATTGCAAATAGATCATGAAGGTATTTGTAAATGTTGTGCACTTGGAAAAATATCAAGATACCATTTCCAAGTAGTGAAAATATATCTAAAGAAGTCTTAGATTTGAAATATTTTGATGCGTATGGTTCGATGCTAGTGAGATCACTTGGAGATTCATTGTATTATATGACTTTCATTGATGACTTCTCGCGTAAAAACACAAATTTATCTTATGAAGACCAAGGATGAAGTCTTCACAAGGTTTCAAGAATTCAAAGTTGAAGTGGAGCACTTGATAGGTAAGAATATCAATATTTTAAGATTTGACAAAGGAGGAGAGTACACCTTAAGAGAACTTGTTGCTTTATCCAAGAAAGTCGAATTTAAGAGGGAGTTGATTGTCCCCTATAATCCACAACATAATGGTTCAGTAGAACGAAAGAATAGGTCCATTGAAGAATATATCAAGGCCATGATGCATGATCAAGATTTTCCAATGTTCTTATGGGAAGAAGTATCATTGATATCTACATATATTCAAAATCGAAGTCCTAATCGAATTTTGGAAGACATGACTCCTAAAGGTGAACATATGAGAATCTTTGGTTGCATGGTCTACATTCATGTTACTAAAGGAAAAAGGTACAAGTTTGAACCTTCAAGAAAGAAAGGAATATTTATTGGTTATAGCGAATCATTAGATGCCTATATATTCTACATTTAGTGCAATGAAAGATTGAGGTCAGCCAAGATGTCACTTTCGATGAGAAAGTTGCATATTGGTAATATACAAAAGTCTCCTTGGATTCCTATGATGAATTAAAATAGGAGGCTTCAAAGGAAGAGAATTCAAATTCTATAGAAAAACCTAAAGAGCTAGAAGGGCCTTGTAAACTAGTGGAACAGATTGTTGTGCCAGAGATTAGAAAGAGACCAACATGGCTTAGATTGACATGAGAAGGAGAAGAAGGACATGCAACTTTTGATGGCATATCCAAAGAAGTTAAGAAACCTATTTTTTTTTCTATCTATGCAACTCTCATGACTAACCTGATTGGTGCAGAGCCTTCTACTTATGAAGAAGCAACTAGCCAATAAGTGGGGAAGGAGGTCATGAATCAATAATATCAATCTATCATGAAGAATGATGTATGGGACATTGTGCCAGGAGAGGAAGGGAATCCAGTGGTGGCTTCCAAGTGTATATTCAATACTAAGAATGCTACAAATTGAAGTATTAACAAATACAAGGTGCAATTAGTCACTAAAGGCATTAGGGGACTTTTGAGGTCTATAATGGACCCCCTAAGAAAAATGTACAACCAAAATAAACTTTATAAGAACCAATAGTGTTCAAGATGTCAACCATGGGGGATGATTCACCATTTTTGGAGTAATACGTAAAAAGATTATAAAATAATAAAATAATAGAACCATTTTTTCAACTTATCTCCCTAATATTTTACTCAATTTTTGAGCGGGATTACTCGTTGGATGCAAAATATAATTCCTCATCCAAAGAGTACCCATGTTGCATACTTTCAATGGACCCTACTACATGAAAAATGAGAAATGCATGAAAAACCATGATTACAATCACGTTTTTCATGTATTTCTCAATTTTCGTGTAGCAGGGTCCATCTAAAGGATGCAAAATGGGTACTCCTTGGATGAGGAATCAACTTATGCATCCAACGAGTACTCCCGCTCAAAATTTGAGTAAACCTATAGGGAAATAAGTTGAAAATACGAGTTGAAAAAATACTTTTTTCTTTCTTCCCTCTAAAATTTGATGATGTCATCTAATCTTATTTTATTATTTCCACTATTATTTTATAATTTCCTTAGGAGGCCCATTTTAGACCTCAAAAATCCCCTAATGGCTCTACAAGAAAGAGGGAGAAGATCACGATGAGACCTTTTTCGAATACACCTCTTTTAGATCCATTATTTTTCTTATTGCTTGGTTGGGATGGAATTTAGATTATATGGATGTGAATAATGCGTTCCTCAATGGTGTGATTGAGGAAGAGGTGTATAGAGTAACCTCAAGGCTTTGAGGTGTGTGGAAAGGAATCTCATGTTTGTAGGTTAAAGAAGGCCTTGTATGGAATCAAGCAAGCTTCAAGAGCTTGGTATGCTCATATTGACAGCGATTTGGTGAGATTTGGATTTACCAAGAGCGATGTTGATCGAAACCTTTATTTGAAGGCTGTGAAGAATGCACCTTTGAACCTATTGCTATATGATGATGATTTGTGTTTGACAGGTGTTGAACCTCTTATTATTCAATGTAAGAAGTAGTTGGATTTTGACTTTGATATGAAGGATCTTGGGTTGATACATTATTACTTGGGATTGGAAGTATGGAAAAAACCTAGTGAACTCTTCCTTGGTCAAGGAAAGTATGTAATTGAGATACTTCATAAGTTTGGTATGATGGACTGTAAATCCATGGCTACCCCCATGGTCATCAACATGTAGAAGTTAAAAGGTTATGAATCCATTTTTGTATATAGATCTATGTATCGGTGATTAATTAGCTTGTTGATGTAATTGGTCAACATCGATATAAACATTTGATTTGTTGTTAACATGTTGAGCCAACTCTAGGTGGAACCGAGACATGAGCATTGGATTGTAGCAAACCACATTTTGAGATATCTAACTGGTATTGTGAACTATGGTTTGAGATATGTTGCAAACAAGGATGTGTTAGAGTCGGTCTGTTCAGCCCTTCATCAGAGATCAAAACTCTTTCTTGCATTTCATTTTAGGTGTCCCATTCTGCTCATTCACCTGCATTCCATTTAGGAGCATGCCATAACCTGACGAAAGTTAACCTTATTTTTCATTCCCCTCATGTCTTGTACTTGCTGGCTTAGGCTTTTTCTTCAATGTTTATTAGAGTCCATGACAGTCAATGGGTCATCTTTTAATAAGCAAAGAGTCATGTTAATCATAGGTCTAGGGTTTCACAAATTGAGTCGTCAACATGTCCATTATGTCAGCAGGCCAGAGGGAGGCTCCACTCATGTTTTGCTTCGCATATTTCATTGTTACACCGATGGATTACGACTGTTCTTCAAAACTATGTTTTGAAGAAAAGTCAACATTTTGTGTTTTTGTAATATTTTCAAATGTTCTTCAGCTATTGAATTCTTTAGGTGCAACCCTGGTCTCCTTTGCAAAATTCCATGTCAACTAACCCTGCAAAAAATTACCAAAAATTTCATCATTTTAGTCAAAAATTCAAAAAGGAAATTTGAAATACAGAGTTACATTAAACTGTGAAAAAGTGCCAAAACAAAACATTGCAAAGTAGGTTTTGAAGAAACAAAAATAAAACCATGTCTCCATGTCTTTATAAAGATTTTTTCATAAGGATCAAGGTCATTTTAAATGCCAAGAGTGAAGAGGAAACAATTCAAGGTAATTGGGTGAGCCAACACACATTTTGGGTGAAGTTGGAGGTGTCTTGACAAGCACGGCGCATAGGCGGAGTGGCGCGGCGCACTGAAGGAGCGCAGCGTGTTTTGCGCCTCTGCGCAGTGTAATTTTACATGGGCGCGGTGCACCCAGGGGGCGCGACGCACTGGGCATGTGGCGCGGCGCATACACTAGAAAGCCCGAATTTGCTTGAAACTGCAACAAATTGCCATTTAATCCCTTGGATTTGCCAGGTAGGGTCGACCTATCAGTGTTTCATCCATTTTTGTGCTAGTGTGATGATGGTTTATGGCTCCTTATGGTTGCAACAAAAACTCTTAAACCCTACCACTTAAAATCATCAAAACAGCTGCTGTTAGGGTTGCAAATTCATTGTGTTGGTGCCAAGGTGCCTCCTCCATTTCATTTTTCCCTTCTTTCCATCATTCCCTTCTTCCCTATTCCATTTTTCCCACTTTTCCCATTTTTCCCCATCCTAAAACATTACTAAACTCCTATTCCCTATCCCCTCCACCCATTGTCAAATGTAAAACCCCAAAACCCTACCCTATATAAATTTCCCAAACCCTCCTACATGTCCCTAAATAAAATTCCTCCCCATAGTCCCTAATCCCTTCAGATTATTCCCCTTCCTAACAGTCCCTTGTTGCATTTTCCCCTTGGTGGCAGATTTCAACACATCACAAAAGAAGTCCAACACAATTTTGCGACCAACATTCATTTCTCTAAGCAGTTTTCAAGCATCAATTATGTCATCTGATCATTCATCCGACTATGAGGTGGAAACCCAAAGTGACTCACCCACGGAAGAACATGCACCCCGGAGGCGTCATAAAGGTGGCAGACATGTTAGAGAAGTACCGACCACCCTCACAGAATTGCAGGCATGCCATCTTGCCGTCTCTTGTTTTCAGTTTCAATCATGCTATGAGTTTTCTGAAAAGGTTGCAAATGTTCAATTTCACCATGAGTTGGCTCACTTATTTGTTCTACATTTGCATGGTGCTCAAGTTACTTTGGCTGGTGTTAATTTCACACTTACACCAGACTCTATCTCATTAGCTACCAGCATGCCTAATGTTGGAGAGCCATGGAACAAGAGACAAAAAGTTGACCGACAACATTATGAGCCATATATTAAAGTTGGTTTCTTGAGGCAGCTTAAGAGGGTGTTCCCTTCCGATATCTTAAAGATGAATATGCCCCTTTAATGAAGTTAATTATGAATTATTTCAGTTGTGAAGGCCATTTCTCCTGGTTATATGCTTATCACATCAGGTTGTTCATGAATTTCACTCGGGTACGCATGATGAACATCCCATATTTCATATGCCGAAACATAGAGAGGACGACCGCCCTTGTGCAACACAAGACCCCTGAGCAGCAGTTCAACAACATTTGTCATTTTGCTCTCATCAAGATTTTGGTGGTGCATCAGCGTGATTTACAGGGTATCACTTGGGATGATTTCATCTCTTGTGAATTCTTCCTAGCTTCACATGGACCTTCAATGACTAGATTTGAGACAGGTGGACCTTCTCATCAGCATGAAGGCCATGACCCACTCACTGCTACTGTGCCGATTTTCATTACCTACCAGAAGGGCACCAGGCAGTTGTTTGCGGCAGACAAGCGAGTGCTATCTCCACTTGGTGTGGAAGGGGCCTCGCTTTCGGCATCAAAACCATAGGTACAAGACAGAGGAAAAGGGCCAATGCAGGATGAGGGGCCTTTAGGTGAGCATGAGACTGATTTCACTCTCATCGAGGATGATGATGCAGCTGTGGGCCAAAATGTCAAAGAAATCATGCAAGAACAGCATGCATAGATTCAAGATTTGTCTCGCAACTTAGAGAGGGCCAAGTTGATTATCAGATACCTTGAGCAATGGAACAAGTAACTTGCAGATCGGCAAGCCGAGATAAAGTTGCAACTTATCAAGGAAAACCGACAACACATCATGGTGACACAAGGTATACCTATGGAGCAAAGAGACGAGGACCGAGAGTATGTTTTAGAGAAATTGAACATCCACTTAGAGAGATTGCTGGACAAAGTTAATAGAGACAAAGCATTGCTGAGACACATGGCTTTTCACTACATGGCCCGAAACATGAGCTCCAAAGCGAGAATCAAGAGCCTAAAGGCGAAATTGAGGAAGGCGACAAAAAGACAAAAGAGGCAAAAAGAGCAAGATCGACTCTGAATTTTGGCCGAGGCTTCTTTAGACTAGCATGACATGTGATGGAGAAGTTACAACCCAAATTTCAAGAAATTTGGAGTAAATTTTTGCATGTTGAAATTTTTTGCACAAAAAACAGGGTTTTTCTCCCTATGCACTGTGCCACGTGGCGCGCGCTTTTGATAGGGAGCTCCAAATGACAAAAAGTTTGTATTTTTGGATTTTACATGGAAAATCATGACTACTGGTGTATGGCCAAGAAATTTGGGCAAGTTTTGAGGCCTCAGGAGGTCAAACAAACTCAAACAATGACCTCTCTGCCCCTATTTTGACACACAGGAAGCAGTCTTTGGAGATTGCAATTTTGGAGGGGTAAATGACATCCAAATTGAAAACTTCCACTTGCGTTGGAAATTAGACAGGAAATTATTTCCAATGAGCTATCTTGAGCTCAATTTTGACTTCAGGAAGTGCCTTAAACTCAGCCTCAAAGTGACGCGGCACATAGAGGATTTCAGCCCAATTTTTCACTTTCCAGCTTAGAAATTCGGCCAGTTTGCCTAGTTTTGCTTTTTGATGAAATTATTGATCTATCTTGATGTATTTGAGTAAAAATGATGTAATTTTGGCACTTATTTACTTTTTCTATATTATTCATTCACTAAAAAGTGAAAATCAAATGAATGAATAAGTTTCCTAACATATAGAGGCAAGTTGTTTTGACTGCCTAGATTTTAGTTCCTTATTTAGAATTGGTTGAAACAAATCCTAGAATGATGAGCTCGACCCCTATAGGCATGGGGATGGGTTGAGCTAGTCTATATCATGTAATCTTTTATTCATTTTCAGGGTTGGAAACTTGGGATTGCTTTGGCATACTATTGTACATATTTTCTCTGCATTTTTTGGCTAAGGAAAGGCCAGGGTTTTGCAGCGTTGTTTGGGGTCCATGTGGCTTTATGTTTTGATGGTGTGCTTCTATCAGTAATTGTAAGTTGTTATGTGTATCATTTTACTTACTCTCAACTTCTGCAATTGAACAAATGAAGTGATTAAGGTAGAATCCATTGATTGTTATGCCTTTAAATTTGTTTGAGTTTCCATGTTTTCGTCTGTTTAAGGAGAATCCTTGAAACCTTCTTGCTCTCCTTAGCTCCTCACCAGTCTGATATACCCATTCATTCCTTTTAAAATCATCAAGATGATCGCCTTCCTTACCCCAATCAGACCTCTACAAAAACTATGCCTCATCCCCAAGCCCAGATTTGCCTTTCCCTATTCCAACACAAAAACTCCTAAAAACTCAAATCAAACCCTTGTACTTCATATCTAGCCTAACATTAGCTTTTTATTTTAGTCATCTCAAGCCCCATCGATTATCTTTTCCGAGTTTGACCTGGAGAGAGCCCTCTCCTGTCCTCGTAGGGATAGCTACGAGGCTGAGTGTGGTATGATGTTATCTTGAATCTCACCTTCCTTCGGCCTAAGGCAGATTCGAGCACTAACAGGATGTATAGCTTTAGGGATATACAAATGTTGACTAGGCAGGAAGCGTTGATGATAGGAAGAGAACTTCAGGGGCATGCTTCAGCTTGGGCTCCACTATGATATCTTAGATGAGTAAGAAGAAGAGATCGATTGCACTCATTAATACAAAAGAAAAATATATTCCAGCAAATGAACGGTGTATAGAAGCAACATGGCTTCAAAATTTGTTGACAATATTGATCAACCAAAAATTGGAGCCAATGGTGATATAATGCGATAATCAAAGATGTGTGAAGCTTTTATAGAATCCCATGTTCCATGATAGGTCGAAGCATATTGAGATAAATTACCACTATATCCATGACATGGGATAGAGGAAAGTGATAAGGCTCGAATACATCTCCACTGATGAGCAGACAAATGATGTTATGACAAAGTTGTTTCCCAAAGAGAAGTTCATGTACTTCATAGAAAAGCTAGGGCTTATGGAGATTATTCCTCTCATTGAGATGGACTGTTGATTTGACACCAGCATGGATGGAAATTCTATCGATGGGGAGAATGGTCTAAGAGGCCCAAAATGCTCACCAAGTAGGGTTGAGTGCGTGCCTCTTTAAGGAGACCCGATCACACACTAGGAAAGGGTGCAGTGAGGTTTGTCAGTATTTGGACCCAATCATATACCAGGAAGGGTGTAGTGAAGGCATGGACCTGATCACACACAAGGGAAGGGTGTAGTGATGTCCTTCAATGTCTAAACCCAATCACGCACAAGGTAAGGTGTAGTGACGGTCCTTCAACATCTAGACCCAATCACCAACTAGGAAGGTTTGAGTGAAATCTTAGCCTAGAGTGCTCATTAGGAAGGATGAGTGAGTGCTTTCTAGTTGAGGTCTCAACATGTTTGCCTAGGAAGAGACCTTGGGATTGGAGGACTGATCACTCTAGACAAGTGAGTCTTGATATGCTAATGAGAATGGCATGGGTTTGATACCGTCTTGGATATGGCCACTAGCGGATCCTATAACAGATAATGACGCTGATGATGATTTGATATAGCCTTTTATTTTGAGAAATTTGTCAACTTGAGAACATCTATGATAGTAATTATGAATACCTCCCTAGTTAAGAGGGAGTCTTGACTTTGTAACTATGGTTGATATTCATAATTTATATTTGGCCACTTGATGTACTTGTAATGTTTATTGGAAAGCATATTTTCAATGCTAGAGTTAATAGAAAATTTATTTAGGGTCAAAGTCCCATTGTGACTTTTAAAAGAAGAAAATTTGAAATTTGAAATTGCAATATTTGGCTCCAAAATTTGTCAAGACAACCTCCCTCCAAGTCAATCCAACCTAGGGAAAAGGACACACCTATTCAACCCAACAAGTCACTATATAAAGGTAACTTGACCTCATTCCTCCACCACCAATTTTTCACTTCCTTAAGAAGACATTTTTTGGGCATCTTACTGAAGATGAAGAAGGACAAGGAGGAGGAAAAAAGATAAATTACATCTCTTTCTCTCTCTCTCTCTCTCAAGCTCGCATGTGTGGATAGATTCTCTCTCTTTTGGTTCATAGTTTTTTTGGGCAGTTCTGTTGCAGGGGCCAAAATTATGGGGCAGATGGTAGTTGTAGGAGGGCCAAAATTTTTGGGTCGGATTAAGCAGAGAAAAGTTATGGATCATATTGGGAGGCTTGAATTATAGGGGTTAACTAGGTTTGACCATAGGTCTAGGCATGTCTATTTTGAACAAAAGAATTTCTCTATTGAAAAGGTTGTTGGGTTTTTCCACTTGGTGGGTTTTGTTGATTTCTGTAGAATCATATGTGCTCTAGCCTCGAGATTTTGCAGAGAGGCTAAGACACATGCATTGTCCACCTAAAGATGGTTTAATTAAAATAATTAATCATTTCTAATGTGTTCCTAAGTCTAAACTTAGGAAATGTGATTAATTAAAGGGTATTAATTAAATATGGTGCGAATCTTCTAGAAGAAGATGAGGATCAACTCCCAGTTAATCTTAGCCATTGATTATGTTTTAATATTGGTCGTTGGTAATGCAATGCGAGATTATAAGAAGGAGCTTGATGGGCACTTGGAGAACACATAGAGAGAGTGAGATCTAGAGATCGAATTTCTCAAGAGTAGCAGTAAGGGGTAGGGATAGTAAACCGGAGGGGATTTTTCCAGTCCTGGTGAGTGCAAGGTAGTGAAGGCATCGTGAGGACCAGAGAGACATCACAGTGCCACGCAGAAGCATCACAATGCTTTAGAGGAAATCCATATTTTTGCTAGGAGCAGTTGAGATCTAGAGCTCGAAGTTGGGATGTGAGACCAAAGGTCTAGAGGGTTGGAGTTTCCAGTGGGCGGAAGATCAAAAGGAGAGGGTGACGTAGTCACTGTGTGAGCCCATGCAGAGATAACGTAAGGCAACTCATCCAGAGCCCGGATCAGTGTCGGATCTTCAGTGATAGTGTGAGATATTTTCTCACTACCTCTTTGCCAGTTTATTCTCTGTATCAGATAGTCAGTTTGGGCATCAAATGATTTGTACTCATATTACTACTGCATAATAATAAAACCCTCAACTACTGCATCGATTTTCCCAAGTTGGGGTTTTCCAGGGACATTGGTCCAAAATTAATGGTGCTTATTGTGTGTGTGCATCTATTCTTCCAGTGTTTTTTTTCTTCTTCTGCAATATGATATTTGTGAAGGCTGCGGTGTATATGTTTTGATATTTGTCGTAGGAAACTGCAAATAATATGTTTGAATAATTTAACAAATAGAATAAACATCATCAGTTGCTGCAATAGGATTTGGGGTCACCGAATTTTCATGGGTTTTCATAGGGTAAATATTGTCTTATCTTTGTGCATTGTGATATCCATTGTTCTACTATTTTGTATGGTTTAATTTTTGAAGTATAATGGTTGAATTATATATTGGAATAATTTAAAAGAAGATCAACATCAAAATTAATTATCAGTATTTTAGAAATATTGCATTAGTCTATATTGAACTTGGAAAATCAACACAATCATGATGGATTGAAAGGACTCTAAGGTAGGTATTCCATGGGGCTAAATTACAAAGGTGTCATAAACAAAAACCAACATTTGGGAATTAAATGGAAGCTACTCTAGTCTTTGGTTTCAAAATGTTCCATGTAATGTTGGGGAAAATAGGAGATAATGAAGATACCATGATTGTACCCTTAGTTTTTCATAACATATACTTTTAAAAGTAACAAAAAGGTGGATGTAAGGAAAATGTCAATAAGATAGGGTCTCAGAATCAGCTAAACCCAAGATAAGGTTTATGGTTTCAAAGACTAGGGTTTTGGTAAATAAGGAGACTACATTGAAACTCACCATGATTTAATGTTAATCTTAGTTGAAGTGTCTCATTTTTTGAATGATGTTTGAGGAGTCTTTGATAAAGGATTAGGTAGAACCAGTAAGGGGTCTAAGTTTTCAGGTAAGAATCAAGAGAGAGCATGGGTAGACACACCAATGACACTGCCAATGGGTCTAGGGAAATAACTTTTTTATGAATTTTGGGTTGCTTGTAGATTCTAGGGGTCTTAAGATTATGAGGAAGGCATGGTTTTTGAAAGGAGGGAAATAAGAAATACAACTAAATACCTTTAGTAACAATATTAGAGATCATATTGAGTAGTTTCTTAGCAACGAGTTTGTAAGAGGAAGAGGATATGAGGTTATTATTTTAGAATCATAGTCTAAAGTATTCATGACCACTGTTGCATTTTCCTTATTTACATTCAAAATAATGAATTCAGGGATTTTGTCAATGTGCAGGTAGCATGGAATTCTTTCCTTGAAATATTTTTCTTTGGAAGTTGAGATGCATAAAGAATCCTTCCACATTCTTGGTGAACTTTCTCGACATTATGTGAGGGGATTTTGGGAGTTTTGATTTTATGGAAAAAAGAATGTCCTGATAAGGAATGCATTGGGATAAAATAGTAAAATTAAAACCCTTTTTTAAGAGGGTTAGAGCTAAGGGTTCAAGGTTTGAAGGGGAGAGATTGATGATGGTTGAAGAGAGGGAAGTGTTGGGAAATGAAGGGTTGACAATTGTAGAAGGTGTGTTAGAATATATGATGGGATGGCTAGGCTAATGGGCATGAACTGAGGATGTTAGATTAGATGGAAAACAAAAATTTGCAAGAATAATGAGTTGAAGGTTAGAAAGAAGGAGAGAAATGTGAAAGGGAGAAGTAGAAAACAATATGAATTGGTTTATTAAAATGGTAGGAACAGGAAAGGGTTAACATAGTGGAGCTGGAGCTAGTTTTGGTGAGAATGGAGAAGAGAATATACTTCCCCTAGGAGAGGATGATTTCAGTCTAATGAAATAAAATAATAGAGGGTTAATTTATTTAGGTTGTGTGAAGGACTATCATGGATGTAGTCCAAGTTAGGGTTTCTACCTCTTATGGAGGAAAACTCCATTACTGTAGGAGATTAGGGAGATACATTATTAGATGGGAGATGAGGGAGGTTGAATCACATTTGAAGGAAGGGATAATGCATGATTATGGGAACCTACGAGAGGAGATTTGTTGAGGATCAGAGATTGGAAGGGAAGTGAGGCGAGTGTCTTAGGGGTTGCATATTGGAGAAGATAGTGAATGTTGACAAGTATGAGAACAATGGATAACAGGTGGTACAAGCACAACATTGGAGATGCACCAAGAACTCTTGGTTGAGCTAGAAGAATCCAAGTATGAGAGGATTAGGTTGGTGGGGGTTTTCCATGAAGTTGAGGAGTGCGAGGATGTAGGTTGATGGCTTCCAAAGCTAATATGGGGGAAACCATGACCATCCAAAAGAGATAAATCTATAAATTTCTTATTGTTCTTGAGGATAAGGATTCAAATATATCTAAAGGAAAGATGAAAAGACTATGTTCAATGATTTTCCAAATATCATATATAATAAGACAAGAAATATTAATATGTAACTTATGAAATTTCAAAGATATATGTGATAATTTCAATCTTATAAAATGAATTTCTTGTTAAAGGAGGGCATCACTAGTCTTTGTGATAATATGAATTTCATCAGGTCGTGATTCTTCCATCCTCCCTCAATTTACATATTTTCATCAATGTCATCAGTGACCTGATCAAAATCTTGTTCTTCTAAACAACAACTATTCCCTCCTCTAAGAATAAATTCATTTTATAAAGTTAAAATTATCACATTTGTCTCTAAAATTTTATAATATGTATATTAAAGTTTCTTCTCTTATTGTATATGATAATAGGAAAATCATTAAATGTACATATTTCAAATCTGCTTCCAATATATTCGAATATGCCTATTCAAGACAAATCGAGAAGCTTATGCATTTATCAACTGTGGTTGGTTATGGTTCCCCTATCTTAGCTTTGGAAACCGTCAACCTACATCCTCTCACTCTTCAACTTCATGGACAACCACCTCCAACTTGAACTCTCACATTAGAAATACTCTAGCTTAGATGAGAGTCCTTCTAGGTGCATATTCAATGTTGCGGTGTTCCATTTGACACCCATTATTCCCCCACTCATACTTATAGACACTCATTGTGTAAACCTCTAGGAAACTCCCCTCACTTCTCCTTAAAACCTAGATCCTCAATTGATCTCTAGCCTAAGTTCCCACAAGCATGCATTATCCTTTTCTTCCAATTTGAGTCAACCCCTCCTTAGCCCACATCTAACAATATATTCTCCTGTCCTACTGGACTTTTCCTCCATAAGTGGTAAAAAACTGAGTTTGGGATGCATCCTCGATACTCCTTCATGTAACTTGAATAAATTAACCCTCTACAATGCTAGTTCGTTGAAATTAAAATCCCCCAAGTAGAGCCTATTCTTTGATCCATTCTAATGGGAAATGTAGAAAATCCTTGAAGCCTTGCAACTGCTAATGAACAAAAACTGATCACAAATGACACAAGATTTCTCTACCAAAATTATACGGAAATAAAACAATAAATAGAAAGACAGTTACACATAGAACACAAAATTTTATTTGGGGAACCCAAGGGGGAAAACCCCCTCTTCTTTGTATATTAAATAAACTAAGATATTTGGTCTATTACATAGAATCTACTTCAAGCTTGAAGCTCCCTCAAATACTGATCAAATCTCTCTAAGGCTTGCCCAACACTTAGGCAAATAAGGCCTACTAGGAGCACCTATTTCCTAGCACAAATTTGCCCCTAAAAAATATGAATTTCTTGAGGGACAACAGTAGTACCAATTGCAGTCAGATGTTGAGGAGCACAATGTAGCTACAGTGTAGACAAACTCAATGGATAGTGCAGAGATTGGTGGTAGTTAGTGACTCAAGATAAAATTGTAGTCCATAGATACAGTTGATTCAACATTTTTTATTTTAGTTGTAGTAGTTGCAACAACAAAAACAACATGAGATTAGTAGCAGTGCGGTAGCAGAGTTGGAAAAAGTAAAATTGTACAATGTAATGTCAGCCAAAACACAAATGCAATATTATTAGAGTTGCACATTAGTTGGTGGGTAGTGCTAGGTTGTGATAGTTGTTAGACATCAACACCTTCCTCGTTAAGAGGGAGAGTTCATTTTTGTAGGATCAGATGGTGTTCTAGTCTCAAAATTTGTGGAGAGGCTAAAACACATGAGATCTCCAGAACCCAGAAAACGTTTTTGGAAATTCCACAGAGACAACAAAATTAAATTAATTGATTGATAAATAAAAATTGCCCAAGTCTAACTTAGGGAAATCAATTAATTAAGAAAGGTGAGAATTCTCTAGAAACTCACATGGATCAATTCAGAGATGATATTAGCCATTGATGATGATTTAATCGTGGTCGTTGGTGAGCCAACGATATATTATACGAGGAGGTAAATGAGGTAGATGGAGAACACACTAGTAGTGTAAGTCCCTTGGCAAACTGAGCTATCCAACTTCAGAGGTTGAGTAGAGGAAGAGAGTTTGAGACAAAAGGGATGCATAGGGGCAGAGAGAGTGATTCCAGAGAAGGATTCCAATTGCAGAGAAGTCAGGAGAGGAGGCCAAGTTATTTCTCCAGGAGGTTGCGTAGGGGATGCGTAGTAGCCTAAAGAGGGCAGTTCGATTTAGTTGAGTAGGTGGAGGTTTCAGCTACCGGAGTCTGAGATAATTTTCCAGGGGGCCAAAGAATTCTTTCCAAAATAGTAGTAGTCAGGTAGAGGCTGATTCAAGGTGGGATTGGGTTGAGTGTGTGAGGGTGCATAAAGGTGATGTAGAAGTTGCGCAGAAGGGTTCAAGTTTTCTAGTTCGAGTGGCCATACTGAGTCGAGATTGCTCATGGAGGAGGGTAAATTTCCTCAGATATTTTTTCCAGTATTTCTCTCAAAGATGATTTCTAGTTTGGCATCCATTTAATTGTACTCAGAATTTCACAGCTGCATAATAATCAAAACCCTTTGTTGTTGCACCGGTTTTCTCGCATTGGATTTTTCTAGGGACATTTGTCCAAAGATAACAATGTCATATTTTTTGTGTTGTGCATATTATTTCTTAGTTTCCACATTATTTTTTGCAACATATTTATGTGAAAAATGCAATTGTGATTTTATTCGTTATTTATTGTAGCAAATTAACTGCATTTAATTTTTAATTAGTTAGAAGAATAATTTCCACTTGCTGCAATAGACTTGAAAATTTTCACATGGTATTAGAGAAAACTTGGCAGAAATGAGACTCAAAGACGAAGAGGTAAAAATCCGCTACTCAGAGGGAGAAGAAACACGATTTCTTCAGGGGTTGCATAATGCCTAGTTAGGTAGTAAGAATTGTTGGACATGGGGTCGAATTTCTGGTTGCAGAGTGCAGGAAGGGTCGATTTGTCCGAAGGTGATTCCAATAGGTAGTAGGTGAGAAACTCAATATTTTTGCAGAGAAGATTTTTGGTTTGGGAGCAATGAGTTTTTGTAGCAGTCTTGCAGTAGGAGAATCAACATCGGATGGAAGAGAAGAGCACACATAGAGGGTTTTTTCTTGGAGGTTTTCTTTTTCTAGGAATATCATGATTTTTAGTCGCAAAGGCAAAACCAGCTAGCAGGATTGCACATTTCTAGTAGGGAATGTGAATTACAAAACAGGTAGCCAAGCAGGAGAGATGAATATTCTTGTTTATAACCCAGTTGTGAGTTTTCTAGAAAATGGTCTCGACAAGGCTTATATATTAGGATAGATTGGATGGTGCATCCAAATACATCATTTGGAAGGCCATGATGTCCTTGCTGGATGAGTTTGGTCTAAATATGTACATAGAATGAGCCATTATCATACCTATAGATCCATTGCAGCTGGACAATTATAATAAAGAGATGGCAAAGGCGAAGCGATGATCATTGATGGAGTTTGGGATCACATATTCTCACACTTAGTGGCCAAGAATACGACCAAAGAAATGTGGGGTGCTATCACAGGCTACAACAATATATCAGAATCCTTCCAAGAATTGGAAGATGTTCTTGAAGGAGAAGTTGAGGACCATTAGGATGGTGAAGGGAGGAGTTCATCTCTACCTCTCCAGAATTCAACATATCCAGAATGAGCTTGTCATGGTAGGAGAGGTGCCACAAGAAGTTGAACTTGTGTGTGTAGCCATCAATGGTTTTACCAAGGAGTGGAATACTTTGATCTAAGGCATTACTGGATGAAATCAACTACCTTCTTCTATAACAGTCTCCTACTGTGTTCTTGTAACAGAAGTAACCCAACACAGAAGTATGAACAAAAACCACCCACACGTACCTCAAATTTGCGACTTGATTTGGTAAGTCAATTGATGTTTGGAGGGTCGTGAGGCCTAGTAATGGTTTTCCCTTAAGGTTGCAGATCCTATATAAGAATGCGCAAAAGAATAGGGGTATCTCCATGTGTTTTAGGGTTTTTTTGTACGTGCTCGCTTGGATAGAGTTATTGTGTTTTTATCTAAGTGTTGTAAAGTGTCTTGTGGAGGTACCCAAGGCCTACAACAATACCTTGGATGCTTAGGAAACAACAACAGATGGAAGAAACTATATTGGAGAAGGTTACACAATGTTAGAGCAAGGGTTGAGGGTTGTTGGTATGCCCTAACTAGACATGTAGATGCATAGATCCCTAGGCAAGGAGGAAAAAACTATATGTTGCAAATGTCTTCTAGATTGATGGTTGGATGCCAGGTGGATGGGTGTCCTAGAAGATGACAGAGTGTGGAATATTATTCACAGCCAAGAGGGAGGGTAACCAAAGAGTTTGGATACCCTATCTAGTGAGCAGATGCTTCTACAATTTGTTGAGCCTAGATTTGTGCAATAGCTCCTCTATTGTATATCAAAGGGAAACATTCTCAGAGCTCTAGATCAAGCCTAATTTGGATAATGTGTGATCAGATCTGAAGGACAATGTACTGGATGCTTGTATCTGTTGGAGGGCAACATGAGAGTGGACCAAGTGTGGGCCTAAATAAGGCAGAGTTGGAGTAGCTTACATAACAACTTGTGATGATTGTAGAGGGTTGCTTCAAGCCCTAAGGAACAAGTCCCTTGAAGGAATAAGGGATTGTTAGAAGTGGCAGAAGAAGAGCTCATAGGTATGATCAACCAAGAGTAGTTTGAGTAGCCCTAGACTTACCTTGTGGAGAAGGACATCTACAACATAAGTTGGGTAGTCCTCCTAGCCCATGTTCATTGTGCAAAGACTTTTTGCAATGATAGGTGACAACCTTGTGTGCCCTATGTGAGTCTTCATTGGAGCAGCATAGGAAAACTATAGTGGGATGAAGTTCATGAGTAGCTGAGGAGTAGCAGTGGGTAGTTGAGAGTTTTTCATAAACAAAGTTGTGAACAACTCGACAAGAGTTTTGATGTGTTAATGCATTGAATGACGAATGGTCAACTAGAGAGTAGATTAGAGTTGAGATTCATTGGTTAGATGGACTTGGTGCATTGATAGAGGTAATTGCTATAGATTGGGAGCCGAAGGACTGCGAATATATGTATAGGGTAAGGCCAAAGAAGCTGTGAGGAGCTCTACATCAGCTAGACGGTCAAAGTATCTTGTTCAGGGTAGATTGATGGTCATTATGATAAACACCAAGCCCTAGTTGTATATCTTGTACTAGTGGATATTTGAGGATCATTATACCTGGTACGAGAGCCCTAGACAGTTGTATTATTCATTTGGATTAGTATAACAAAGTTGGGTTATTGTATAACATTGTAAAATGTTGTGTATATTTTCTGCACTAGTAGATTTACTGTTGTTTATATTACGCTGTGAAAAGTAGACTTCTTGTGATACTTTCTGTTATCACCCTAAAATCTTTGTCTCTAAGCTTTGGTAAGTTGCCTTGTTTCTAATCATAGTATTATAAGTTTTGAGTCAACTCATCACAATTAGTGTCATTCTCATTTATAAACCCTTCTTTTAGTCATGGTGTTAAAGGGTCTCTAGGTCATTTCATGCTTTAAGAGTTAGGTCATAAGGTTAGAAGTGTTTCAAGGTCATATCTCTTTTCCATCAAAGTCTGACAGCCTCATTCCATGTCCTAGAAGCCTCACCATGATTTTGGAAGTCATATCTCATATTACTTTGGAGAAATTTTCAAACTATCTTCGAAATCACTAAACTAGGAGTTTTCGTAGCACACTACGAAACCCCTGTAGCAGCCTGTTTTAGCAGAAAAACTCTGTTTTCTGCTTTTACTAGTCAATTTATAAAAGATTTCCTGAGCAGATGAGAACTTAATTTTGCAAACTGAAAGAGGATTTTATTCCTAACATGCTTCAATACAAAAACCTCTTTCAGTATCTTCAAATTTATTCTGAGGTGGGAGGAATTTATGGTTAAACTTGCGCTACGAAACTGCTGAAAGTCAAGCTTTGTCTTCTAGTTTTAGCAGTCTTTTTCAAGATCCGTTTCTGGTCACATAAAAGGGTATTTTGAAATTCTGAAAGAGGTTTATCTTAATAAAATCTCCTAATACAATAACCTATCTCAAATGTTTCATAAGTGTTTTCAGTTGGGAGATACTAAGCTTTCATTGAGACCCTACTTTCAAAAAACGGATTTTTTCCTGTTTGCCACGTGTTTTTCAAGGACAGATTCTGAACAGTTGGAGGAATGTTTTAAAAAAACAGGAGAGGTTTTTTTTATAGACAACATGGGCTACAAAAAACTCCTTCAGTTTCGTAAAATGTGTCATGGATGAAGAGATAAAGGCTCTGCAATTTTCAAGGATCTAAACCTAAAAAACAGGGAAACATGTTCCCTAATTTCTAGGGTTTGTCATCAGCAGTTGGGTGACCACGTGGGAGGCTTCATCAAATTCGACTTCATGGAGTTTTAGGTGTCAAAAAATTCTTTAAATGCTTATATAAGGTTGTTGAATCATAATAAGGAGTTACACTCCTAGTTGTATTAGGTCACTAACACTCCTAGTTAACAGCTAGTTCTAATTAATGGTTTGTTTTATGGTTAGAATAGGTGTCACTGATGGTAAATTCGATTTCTCTTGATGAGGGATGATGGAATCCTATTTGTAAATGCTTTATATAGAGCATGAGGTCAAATTAGCAAAGGGTTGGAGACTTTTTGGCTCAGCTGCTGCTCTATGTGCAGACTGTGTATATTTTTAACCTAATGCAGATTTCTACTTAGACAACTCAAGATTCATGAAGAGCTCTTGTATGTTCTTGTTATGATGGAATTTTACAATACTTACATTGCAGTGGTGTTTACTTATGATACTCAGAATTCATCACTGATGCTCTGACTTCCTTCATAGATAAACTTACTATGTTTCACTGTTTTGTATTGTCATTTCTACACTCAAACTCTATAATGCCTTGACTTCCATGCTAGGTAGAATGCTTTGGCTTCACTACTCAGGATTCATGAAGGATTTATTATATTCAGAATGTGTGTTGTCCTTTCCTTAGTTTGTTTACAGTTGCATAGGTGTACAATCACTCAGAATTCACTGATTGTGTTCTGACTTCCTGTGTGCACTTATGAGCTGTGGTTCCATATGTGTGTTGTGTTCTGAATATTCAAATGCTGAATGCCCTGACTTCATGTTAAGCTGATCTTGTTGTGGTATTGAAAGATACTTTGACTCCATAGCCCAATGGTAGCCAACCTTCATCTTTCAACCTATAAACATATACAATTACAAACCATAGAGTTAGCCATCTATTCAAATCATTAATCAAAATCAATAACCCTTTGAGAGAGCCCTCTCAGGCTAAGGAGGCTAAGCCTTAGTCAAAAGTCTGGTCTGAAATAGTTACTTGAAATTAACCTGGCCTGCAACCTTCCAATGCTTGATTTTGAGATAACAGTACCTATAAGTCTACTAATGAGAATTAATGTCTATATTACACTTCCATGGACTTCATGGGAGGTTTACTAACAACCAAGAAGGGAGATGAATACCTATTCATGGTAGTTTATAGGTTCAACAAGATGTGTATTCTAATTCCACATAAAAATGCCATCAAAGGGAAAGAAGTAAAAAAATAGTTCTTTGGATAGGTTTGGGTGAATTTTGGGATACCAAGGAGTATCGTTTTATATAGGGACTGTTAGAGTCAGTATTTGCATATTGCCATCAATGATCAAAATTGCTCTTTTCATATTCATTTTAGGTGTCCCACACAACATTTTTTTATCATTCCACTATGTCATGCAAAAAAATTAGTCACTGATGGTAGTCCTAGTCCAAAAACATCACTCTTCCCTAAATGTGATTACTTGTTGGCATAGTTTCATATTTTGTTAACTGTGCATCATCCATAAAGTTATTTTTATCATGCCATTTGTATCAGTCATGAGGTTATTATGTCATCTTAAAATTCAGTCCTTCAAAGTCTCATTAGGTCTTTTAGGGTTTTTCAAGGTTTCATTAGGTAATTAGGGTTGACAAGGTTCCATTCCATTGCATAAGACCAGCAAGTAAAGGGTGATCAAATAACATCCCTTCACCATGTGAAGATGATTTGTAAAGAGAAATGCTTATTTCATTATGTAATTTTAAGTATTTCAAATGTAATAATTTCACCATCCCAAGCTGTTAACTCAATGTTCCAAAAATGCCAGACCATCAAAAGATCAATTTGTCAAAGGAAATAGTCAAGTGAAAGGGTAAAGTTTCAAAGGCTTAAGTGCAAGCCAAAGGGAGTTGTCTTTTCCCAAGGGTCTCCAAATCATCATTTTCCACAAGAACTAAACCCTAATTTCCTCACCTACTGATCTAGGGTTGGCTATGGAATTAAAGACATATAAGTATATGAGGCATAAAGGAGGTCATTTCAGCAAGTATGAGGCCATTCCAACTCATCCACATAATGTCTCCATCATTTTTCAATAAGTCATTCCAAGGGACAAATCATTTGCCACACATAGGGCTAGTTTTTCTTCAAACTATGTTTTAGACCAAACAGGGATGAATTGGCAAATGTGAGAGACGTTTTTGTCCATAATAGGCCAAGGATGAAAAAAATCCTTCACTTTTTACATAGGTGTCATGGTTCAGAGAAATGTCAAAAATATAGTGGCTACAAGAGAGTTGCTGCACTTCTACAGTGACTTTGGGAAAATCAATTTTTCTTCTAGCTGGATTCTCCAAATGACTTGCTTGATGAGTCAACTGATGACTAGAGAGAAATATATTTCTAATGAGCTATCATTATCTCAATTTGAAGTTGAGAAATACCTCCAAAAGTTTCCTGCAAGAGAACACTTCATTTTTGCACCCTCATTCTATAATATTTGACCAGTCTTGGGAGAATTGACTTTTCAGGGGCTGTAATTTATCATTTTTAGTTCTTGATAGGTCCGATATGTAGCCAAGAGAGATACCTTTCCGAAGAGCTATCATGGGCTCAATTTGGACACCAGGAAGGCAGTCAAAATCAACTTGCAAGTTGGAGGGTGCGCATAGAGCTAGGGCGCTGTGCATAGAGCTGGAGTGCTGCGCATAGAGCCTGTGTGCCAGTGCATTTTTGCACGGTGCTGCGCATACAATCGGAGTGTTTCACACCTATACAAGGCACTACGCATAGGGCCAAAAAACACAAAAACCATCATAACAACCATTGAAATCGCTCCTTTTGCTACCTAGAGCCTCAAGCAAGTAAGCATACTCCCTAAACTATCCTCCCAACACTCTCTTCAAGATTTTTAAGTTGGTTTGCTGTTAAAATTTTCAAACCCTAGGTTGTCTAAAAACCCTCCCTACTTACCATATCCCTTATTCCAACATTCTGTTGTCAAATCCCTCCACCTATCCCCTATACCCTAATCCCCCAAACAAAATCCCTCCTTCTATCCCCTATACCCTAATCCCCCAAACAAAATCCCTACACCTATCCCCTATACCCTAATCCCCCAAAACAAAATCCTTAAACCCCTATTTACTAAATGGTCCCTATTAAAAAATACCCCCTCCTTCTCACTCTCACATCATACATATTTCATCCTACATCACACAAACTCCTCTCCCCTTCCCCTATCCCTATTCACCATAACTCTCACTTCCTGATTACCTTCTCTAGGGTTTCTAAAGCTTCAAAATAAAAAACGTGGATAAAGAGGATAAATATTATGAGGAGAAAGATAAATCACTCAGGCTACCTAGAAAGCAAAGGATTCCAAAATTAGGAAGCTTGAGACCAGTTTACAAAGGGCCAAATATATCATCTCCTTTTATGAGCAAGAGAACAAGTAGGTAGAGGTCAAGCAGGAATTGATACAAACCAAGTACATCAAGGCAACAAGGGAGGCTAAGAAGACCAAGTTTCAGCTTGATGAGGCTTATGGAGATTATGGAGAGCCAGATGATGAACAGGGAGAGGAAAAAAGACCCGGAACAAGATTTGTAACATAAGAGTCAAGCAAATGAAGACAAGGCTAAAACAAGCACTCAAAGGCAAAAAGGAGGGTGATAGGCTTAGGTTGCTTGCTGAAGCTTCATTTTCTGACCCACACACTTGATGGTGGTAGTTTCCCACAAATTTTGAGCAATTTTGAGCAAATTTTGAGAATTTTTGCATTTTGAAGAATTTAGCAGTTTTTGACATAGAAATTTTGGCTCTATGCGTAGCTCCACTGGCACTGCGCTTTTACTAGGGGCATACAATGAGGAAATTGTCAACATTTTTTTATTCACAATGATTATTACATGCACCCTGTGCATTTTCTAAGCTTTTGGAGCAAAACTGGTCAACCAAAAGGTCAAAAAATACCCAAAAAATGACCTTTCTGCCCTCTTTTTGAGCTACAAAAGCAGTCTCGAGAGAATCAGTTTTTGAGGGGTTAAATGAAATCCAAATTAAAAAATTCAAGATGCTATGGAAAATATACTTGATATATTTCCAACACGCTATTTTGGGCCCAATTTGAACATCGGGAAGGCCTCCAAAATGGCCCTGCAAAAAGTTTGCGCATAGAGCTTGGGCGCTGCGCATAAGACAATTTTCTGCTCAATTTGCACTTCACTGTGCCATGACTATAATTTTTGGGTTTTCTCTCATGGATGATGTTTTTGCTGATATAAATGGTCACTAGGAATGTAAATAAGATGAATATTAGTTACTGGAGGGTAGATTCATTGGATCAAAAGTTCTCTTGAAGTCAAATGAATCAGTTTCCTCCCTTTTAGAGGCAAGTTGTTAGGGTTGCCTAGATTCCAGTTTCTTGTTCAGCTTTTGATGGATAAGCTCCTCAGCCTAGGGATTCGACCCCTGAGGATGGGATGAGGTTGAATTGAGGTCTATATCTTCTTTTTCGTTCTCATTGTAAAGGGTTAGACTCAGTGGGATGCTTAGGCTTTGATAGACATCATTTTGTATCAGTTACAATAGGAGATTAATGAAAAATTGCAGCTATTTCTTTGGGATCCATGTGGTATGATGCTCAGTTCAATTTTTCTTATGTTTTCATGTGTTAAAATGTATTGTTTAATCCATTTCATCATTTCATACTCTTTATGTGAATGTATACAAGTCTGAAAGGCAGAATCCATAACTTTTATGCTCTGTTTTGGGTAGACATTTCACAGTCTGTGTTTTCTTCAGTTTAGGAAGAATCCATGAGGTTTACATGCTCTTCCTAGCTCCTCACCTGTCTTTCACCTCATCCATCAAACCCTAAGGTTCTGATCGTTGTGCCTGCCTTGCCCCATTGCAATGCCCTGCAGTTTTGACCTAATTTCCTTTCCCTAACTGTTTGGCTCCTCTTGATCCAACAAAACCATTCAAAATCAAATCAAACATTGTGTTACTATACCTAGCCTAACATCAGTTTCTAGATCCAGTCAATTTGGCTGAGATCCTTATGGAGGGAGCCCTCTACTGGCCTAGTAGGGCTAGCTATTTGGCTAAGCGTGGTTTGTGGTTACCCTGGCATTGCCCTCCTTCAGCTTGAGGTTCAATCCAGGTGATAACAGGGACACAAGATTTCTAAGTGAATTTTAGAATACATTGTGGGATAAGATGGACATGAAATTGAAGAGGTCTATAGAATTCCATCCATAGATGGATGGGAAAATAGAAGTACTTGACAAGACTTTGGTGCAACTTCTGAAAGTTTAAAATCATAAGCATCCAAAGGCTTGGGATGAAAGTCTAGTATATATACAACACTTGTATAATGAAGTAGTCTACACTTCTATTGTTAAGTCCCCATTTGAAACTTGTTTTGGATATTTTTCACCTTCACCTTTGGATATTTCATATGGGTAGTAACGAGGAGTGAGGGAGCATCTCATGAGGGATGCATTGAGGACATAAAAGATTCTTGAGAAGATTCGATAGATCCATATATAGGTATAAGAGACATTGCAAAATTCACAAGAGAAATATAAGGCCAAGCATGATCAACACAGTACAAAGAAGTCTTCAATGTGGGAGATAGAATATGGCTATCATTGAACAAGGAGAGGCTATAGGGTCCTTGTAAGAAAATCAAGGATCTGCGATATGGTCCCTTTGAGATACTAGAGAAAGTGGGAGATAACACTTATAGACTCAATATACCCCCATATATGTGCATTCACTCTCTAGTGAATGTAGAAAAATTGAAACTTTGTGAGCCTTCCATGTTGGATCATGAGAGGAAAATGTCCTACCTTTTGTAGAGGATTTAACACCATATGCTCAGGAAAAGTTAATAGACGATACAATTTTGTAGAATATGTTTAGAAATACAAGATATGGGAAGCATGACAATTGGTAGATTGGGTTGAAAGAACAACTTCCAAGAAAGTCTATATAGTACTCTAGGGAGAAGGTAGAAGAAAATTTTCCTCACCTCATTCAATAAAATATTTTTGGGACCAAAATCCTCTAAAAATGGAGATGTCTGATCTCGATTAGATCAATATTTTATTTTTCATCCATTTCGATGATTTTAGAGTTGAAAATTTGTTGGAATCAACTTGCATATTGTTTTTACTTATAGTCCTAGTTTAGAAATTTTCAAGTGGAAAACTTTAAGATCGATCATTATGCCTTAAATTACCAATTTTTGTGGTCCCAACCTTACTATTGGCCTATATTACATAAAATAAACACTGATACCTTTCCAACACCAATACCTTTCCAACAATGCATGAATCACATCAATTAGATCTCTTATGAGAAGGTTGTGCCTCCCACAAGTTTCCTTGGCGAAATTGACTACCATAATTCGAGAGGATGCCTTGTCAACCCTGTTACTCATGGAAGAGGATCTAGCCATGTGGGCACTATGAAGAAGATTCTATAAGGGTCAATTTATAACTCATATTGAGGTTTGAATCGGTCAAATTTAACCCCCTATTTGACTATCAAGCTGTGCTATAACTAAGACATTAAGAGGAAAAGGCATTACATTCATTCAAGTGCATTTTGTTCCATCAATGAGAAAAGTAGCTTAGAGTGGACAGGGAGAGAGAAAAAAGAGAGGGTTTGTGCACTATAGTGGCATATGAGCACCATGACTCACTCCTTTTTACTTGCATCCATTTTCATACAGAGAAAGAAGAGATCATAGCAACCTTACCTTCCTACTAGGTTTTAACCCTAAAGGATTTCCCAAGTCATATTTTGTGTTATTAGAGTTGTGAGAAATTGTATTTTTGTCTTTTCTCTATTTTTTTCATTTTCTATATGCATGCATAAAAATAGTAACTTAATAAATATAGAAGTCTAAGGAAAATAACCCTCATATTATAGATTTCAAAGTTCAGTAAATTTTCTTTATCAGATCTATTGTGATGAACTGTCTGGTGGAATATCCATGGCAATTTACATATCCTATCAATGGTACCAAAGAATGTTCCTTTGGTTATGTTATGGGGAGTTGCAAGGGGTCTATATTGATTATGCCAAAAGTCATAAAACCCCAATCATGGCCGAATAATCTATTAATAAACCTCATGATTGTGTAGAGGAGAGTTTTGTGTAGTTGGAAGTACAAGTCATAGATATAAACCATAATGTGAGGATCCACATTGCAGCCTTGAGAAATTCTTAGGCTATTCAACGAAGATGGAGGTTCTAACACATAGGTTATATTAGAGGGGTAATAAAGGGACTGGGAAGAACTAGAGAGGGAGACTAACAAAGAACCTGAAAAGGATTAGCGTCGTTTGAGTGTCATAAACCCTTCATAGTTCTTGTTCAAGATGGAAGGAAAAGGTTAACATTAGGCTATATCAAGAAGAGATTGATGCTTTGAAGTTAAATTACTGATTGCAACAACTAGAAGTTTATTTTAGTGTTCACTATATAGAGGAAGAATAGAAAATTTTGTTTGCTCCTCTAAAACTATAGTTGAAACATGACATTGAAAAACAATATTGATAGCAAAACCCTCTAACCTATAGGCGAGGGTAAGATATTCTTTAGGACTTTAGGGCGTGCAATAAAAATGCTCAAAGACATTACAACAATATACTCAATATGAGCTCAACATGTCACTCATGAGAATTGAACTTGGGTGGGGAGGATAAGAATCCTTGCTCCCAACCACTTGAGATCAACTCAATTGACTATCTCTCTCTCTCTCTCTCTCTCTCTATATATATATATATATATATATATATATATAGTAAGTGAGACTAAATTTATTATGGTTAAACATTTCAAAGGCATGTAGCTCAGTTTGAGGGATATGTGTAAGTCCTCTTTTGCTTTACATGTAGTTTACAAGTCCCATACATCCGTATTAACTCTAGATATATCATAGGGATAAAGTCACTCAAGGTGGAAAAAAATTAACTTGAAAAAACTTGAGGAATGACTTGTACCTCTAGAGATTTCATGTCCCTTAACACATGGTAGATCTACACTAGTGTTAAAAATAAATTGATATCATTAGATTTGAAATTTCTTTAAACAATTAAGACAAGCAAGCCTATAACAAAGGATAGATACTCATGGAATAATATTTCTATTGCATAATATATATTACTTTACTAGCATGCATAGATGTGTGTTTTACAACACAACTATTTTAGAATAAATTCAAAGGATAAATCCTCTAGGAATAGTTATTTTACAAGCACACATGGATGTGTGTTTTTCAATACAACTATTAGAATTAAATATATTATGATAATAAATATTTGAAGCATTTTTGTGTTGAATTTTACAATGGAACAAAGGTTGAGTTTCATTTTTAAGAGTTAAATCGAGCACAATGTACAATGGTTATATATTAATTTTTCCTTTACGTGTGGTAGGCACGTCGGGTGAGGGTGTTGAGGGGAGCTTGCTGGTGGGTGTTTTTTTGCCTCAAATGATATTTAATGATCCATATTGAATTACCGACATAATATGTTTATTAAGATGCATATGATAGCTACATACATATGCATTACACTACTATATATACTAATTTGGTATTTAAAAATGTCAAGTGTGGGGTAAATGAATTAATTGTTAAAAGTATTAATTAATAACTATTTTTCAAAGAATATAATAATATATATTAATTTAATATTCATTAATAAAATTTATGAACAATACATGACTAACAATTCAACTCATTATATATATATATGACAACCGACTGAAGTAATAATATATAAATGGATAAGGTCGAGGTTGATTGGTCGAGGAGGGTGAGGTTTCTTCGGAGGGAAGAAACGTTCCCTATATAAAAATCTAAAAAGAGAAGTGGTGGGGGCTTTTGGGGCACAAAAATATGTAGATGGGGGAGAAAATTAAGAGCATGAGAGAAACTCTTTGAATTGGGGGACAAGATGTTATGAAACCAGCTCACAAAAAGATAGAAAAGATAGATCAACAACTTAGAAATCAGCCTCTTCAAGGGGGCAACCTCCTTTACATTACACAAATGAACAATTCTTCGATGATACAAATGAGAATACCTCCTTTCTATATATAGGAGCCTAAGGGGTCATAATATAATCAAATCCGACATAACAATAATAATGTAAGGGCACAATAATAACAATAGTGGGCTTCTATGGGGCAAAATAATAATAATATGGGGACTACCTGGGCATAAAAATATAATAAGGGGGTTGTACAAATAACAATAAGTGGTTACACTAGTAGTATAGGGACCTAACATGCCCCTCTCCTTAAAAAAGTGTTGTCCTCAACACTTGAGTAGTTCTTGATGCTTCTGTATAAAATTCTTGTCCTCCCATGTGGAATCTTTAGCGGGTAAGTTCTTCCACTTGATGAGATACTCTGAAATTGATCGATTTTGTAGTTGTCGGGTTCTTGTTTCTGTGAGTGCTCCAAGTTCCAATATGATTTTTCCTTCCTCGTCAAGTTCTAACAATATTGTTTGAACTGGGATCTTCTGCAACTTTTGAATGATTGGCCAAATTTCTTCGTCCTTCTTCCATTCATCCCTTACTTCGTTTATTCAATCTGGTTGGATAATTGAAATAGCACAAAACAATGCTTCCACATCCTCATCCTTTATTGAGAGTGCATTTGCAACAAAATTTTGCTTCCCTTTTTTGTAGATGGTTTCAAAGTCATAACCCAACATATTTGTGACCCATTTTTTTTGTTCTTCTAAAGATAATCTTTGTTCTAAAAAGTATTTAAGACTATCATGATCCATTTTTACCTTGAAGTCTCTTCCCATTAGGTAAAGTCGCCATTTCTTAAGTGCATGTAGTATTGCCAACATTTCCTTCTGATAAATAGCTTGCTTGAGATGTAGCTGTAAAAATACACAATCACCTACATCAAAACTTCTTTCACTGCGATGTTGATCTGCCTGTTGTTTCATTCGATTCTGCATCAAAGTGGCGTTATCCTTTAAAAGTTGGAGAACTTGTTGTTGATGCTCGATGTGATATTTCACTGCTTGAATATTTTTCTTCTTGATATGTCCTTCTATCTTGAGAGTTTGAGGAGTGGTAATTCTTCCAATGCATTACAAGATATGGTCAGATTCATTTCTTGATGCTTGTTGTGATCTTTCACTTCTTGAACGTTTTCTTCTTGATATGTCCTTCTATATTGATAGTATAGGAGTGGTAATTCCAACCAATGCATTACAGGATATGGTTGGATTCATTTCTTCTTTCTTGATGTGATATTCCACTTCTTGAACCTTTTTCTTTTGATATGTCCTTCCATCTTGAGAGTTTGAGGAGTGGTAATTCTTGCCAATGCTTTACAATATATGGTAAGATTAATTTCTTCTTTCTCCAGGGTTGGTTCTTGGTGTATATCCTCTTCTTTTGATGTTTCTTGATCCTTTTCTTCCTCCTCTTCATAATATATGTAAAATAATTTCTTCTCAACACACTTATGACCTTTAGTGTATTTGCTATCACAATTGTAACAAAGCCCTTTTTTCTTTTTTCTTCCAATTGTTGTGGTGTAAACCTTGTAGGTTGTGGAAGGCTAGGAGAAGAAAAACTTCCATAATTATAGTCGTGATTGGTGGGATTCCTTATTTCCATAGTTTTGCTTTCAATTTTTCTTGCCAGCCTAAACGCCTTCTCCAATGAATCAGGTTCTGATCTGGGTGGCTCCAGAGACACACAAGAGAAAGAGGACTTAGGAAAGCTCAAAAATCAAAATTTTTGGATTATACTTGAACTAGGACCAGAGCATCGATCTCATCATCCTGACCACGGTGGTGCGAATGGTTCATTAATCAGAGTCCAGATGAAGGAGATAGAGGTAGTAAAAGTTGGGTTGACTTTTGATGACTGGGCAGGTTTAATGGAGACACAATTTAGAATTTTCCGGCGGACAGAATCTGGTAAAAAATGGCCAGATTCCTATAGAAATTGTGGCCTAGTTAAAAAGACTCCTACGGCTTAAAAACGAAATTTCAAAAACTGCATGGTTTGTTTTACATAACAAAATATATATATATATATATAAAAAAGGGGGGGGCACCAACCCCGCCACCCCAACCGAATCCACATAACAAAATAATTTTTAATGGAGGGGCGGGCCACGACCCCTCGACCCCTCCCCACATTCCACGGAATATTGAAATCAAATGGTTGGGTGGGCCGACCCTTGGGGTGCAGACCCAACCCATTCCACCCAAATTAAAACAACCCATGACCTTTTAATGAATAGTGGGTGGTGGGCCAGCCCTTGGGGCATGGACCCAACCACGCCTAAAATGAAAGCATAGGGCATGGCAGCGGGGGTACGGTGGGCGGGCCACCTAAGGTGGGTCCAACCCAACCAATTTATTTTTATAAATAAATTTTTGTTAGGTAAAAAGGAGGAGGCAGGGTTTGACCACCCGACCTCCTCCCTATTAAACAGATCCTCAACCAATTCAGCCAATGGATTCATTGAGAAATCCGCTGGTGATTTTTTACCTAAATGTAGTTTTTCAGTGCACCCAGGGGAGGAAGGTTGTGCATGCAGTTAGAGGCAACATTTTGTAGGAGGGGTGAAATTTCACTTTGTCAGAATTTGACAAATTTCATATGGTTTCAGCACTTCTCGATGCCACAAACGTAATGGCGCTATCCATTTCTCCATCAAAGTTCAGCATATTTCGGCATTTTTTAGTATGCAGGTGGAACCATGATTGTTGCAGAAACAAGGAGCAGAACCATGATCCTTGAAATTTTTCCGAGGAGGTAATTTTTCTCCATGTCAGAATATAGTCAAGTTTACAGTCGTTTTTCATGGTTTTTCGTAGGGATAACAATGGCGAGGTCAGAACAACCTTTTGAGAAGAATCTTTGAGGAATCTAGGGGGAATCTAAAAGATTCCTTGAGCCCCAGATTCTCAACTTCTCAGAATTCAGAAATTTGACAATCGACTTTGCACTATTCGATGCCACAAATCTAATGGTGCATTCAGATTTCTCATTTTCTCATTCTATTCTTCAGCCAATTTTTTAAATGGAATGCAGGTGTCAACATTCATGTGCGAGCAACCATTTCCATGCGATTGATTCCATGAGATCGATGGTCCGAGCAGCTTTAGCAGTTTGACATCCGCTTCTTTAGATGGCCCTTGGTTGTGAGGTATATGCAGTGTTTTCATGTACTTCTTTTGCTATGCATTGTGTTGCATAGATCCCTATTTGATGTTTGATGTGGGATCTTGTTTATTACTTGTTTTCATGATTCCTGCTTGATGTGACGCATAATCGTCTATTTGATGTACTTGTTGTCATGATTCACCATGTTATGTTTTGAGATCCTTTGTTGTATGTTGATGGGATACTCATGTTGTCGTCATGCATGTTTGCATTGATATCCCTTTTATGCCACGTTGGCGGGATGATCATCATGCATGGGTTTTGTGTCATACTGATAGGAGTATTTTGACTAAGAGTTCTTGTAATGGAACATCTCTTGGAGCCACTCCTATGTGAGGGAATTTTCCTTGTATGATAGCGACATAAACTCTTATGTACATCATCACTATTGAAAACACTTAATGCAGTGGCCTACACCATCTTGACACCGGGGCCCGGAGACGTAGTCCCTCCTGGACGAACTCCGTTATCAACGACTTATGTTTTTATGTTGCTGATGATTGTCATGTTCCTCTTCTTTACAACATACACATGTATTCACTTATGTTTCTTTTAAAAATGTAATTTAACACATCACGAAAGTAAAAGGTCTTGGAAGGGCCCTTTGTCACACCTGGACCCAGAACAAGTGGTACCAAAGCAGTCTTTATGTTGATGTGAATTGCAAGCGCGAACAATGGAATGTGCAACAACTGAGGATGAAAAAGCGATGTATGAGACCATGCTCAACATTTCCAAGAGAGTGGAAATAATGTATTAAACTCTACAGAAAGGGACAAAGGAAAAGGAGCGATTGCAACTTCAGTTGCAAGCCATGGAAGAGGCCTTGGAAGAACTGAGGCATAACAAACATAATCTTCAAACAGAGAACGCTGAATTGAAGATGAATCTACATGAAGAGAAAGAGGAAAAAAAAGTTGCAATGACAGCTGCAAGCAAAGGACGAGGCCTTGGAAAAGCTGCAGTGTGACCCATGCGAGGTAAAAAGTAGTTCTCCATCTTCATGTATGTTTCCTGATGATTATTTCGTTGTTTTTGAAAATCTTACCACAGGAATTGGCTCCAAACTGTTGAAGAGAATGGGGTATGAAGGAAAAGTCTTGGGCGTTAATGGCCAAGGCATTGTCAATCCCATCAATGTAGAGGAATTACCCTGTCAGGCAGGACTTGGGTATGCCAAAAAGGAAGTTGGGGAATGCACCATGACAGCAAGCAAACCACCAACAATAGATGATGAACAACCCTCATCAGTTCTTTCCAAATCGACAGAGGAGGTGAAAGATGTTGATTTCCTTTCAATTTTGTCATCACATAGTATGATTTCTGTGGGAGATTTAGAGATCCCAATTACAGGGACAAACATGAGGTTCCTTACCAGGACGAAGCACAAGAAGGAAGAAGAACTTGGTGTTAATAACCAAGGCATAACTCAACAATTGGAGGCTGGGCAGAGACCTCAATTTGCAGGCTCGAGATACACCAAAGGGGAATTCTCAAATGTGTCGTATGCTTCCGAGACATCGTTAAAATCGTCAAGGAAAGAGAATGATGGGAACCCATCCCCATCATCCCATGGCAGTTTCCATTGCAGGGAAAGAGCTGAGGCAAGCTCTCATCGCCATACTTACACCACAGATGACAAGGAAAGGTATAACCACTCTCGAAATTCAAAATTTCATTCCGATTATGATCATGTCGTTAATGATGAACAAAGGACATGGCATCGAAAAACATGCACCTTTTGTGGATTACATTAACATACATTTTCTAAGTGTTGGAAAAGAATGGCAGCACACAAAAAGATGAGGTGTGAAAGACCCTCTCAACAACAGGTAAAGAAACATGTTAAGCAGATCTGGAGGAAGAAAACCTATTGCAATCATTGCGATAGAAGTGGCCATCAAAGAGCCACTTGTTGGAGGGTCCATCCAGAGCAGTGCCTTAAAAACAAAGTGTCATTGCATGAACCAGATGAAACATTTGTTCGACAAGCGAATGCGCCACGAGGAGGTGACCCGTTCATAATGATAAGTGAAAAATGGTTTCTAGATATGTTAGCATTTCATGGTCATTATTTTGTAAATCATTTGTTCCATTTCAAAATGTAAAAGTGATGATGTGTTTTCCGTCACTTGTTAAGCAACAATGATGTCTGTTCTTATTTTGAGTTGCATGATAAACTATGAAAGTGATGTCATGTCTCCATCACTTGTCAAAACAAAATAGTGTTTGGCCTGATTGTTTTAAATCATGTGCTGCAGTGATGATGTGTTTTCCATCACTTGTTGAGGCAACAATGATATGTTGGCCTTGTTTTCGTAGCTAGAGTGTCGCATCCATCCTGATGTAAACTTGACCAGTAAATATGTGTTATAAACTCGTGGCAAGTGTGGGATGCTTGGGTCAATATTTGGTCATTAGAGTCAAATATGTAGTTTGCAAAAGTAATATACTACAGGTTGTAGAGGTGGAGGTGTTGGCTCATCTCTTAAGGTTCCGAAGAACAAAGGTGAAAGAGATGGAAGCGAGGCCTTTCAGGACACTTGTGATGCAGAAAAGGTACAGAAAAGTTGCAAATTATTTTTCATGCTTTTGGAGGACCAAAAGCTCCTCAGTGGGGAGGATTGGTCCAGGTGGCTCTAGAGACACACACAAGACAAAGAGGACCGAGGAAAGCTCAAAAATCAAAATGTTTGGATTATGCTCGAACCAGGACCAGAGTGTAGATCTCACTATCCTGATTACGGTGGTGTGAATGGTTTGTCAATCCGAGTCCAGATGAAGGATATAGAGGTAGTCAAAGTTGGGTTGACTTTTGATGACTAGGCATGTTTAATGGAGAAAAAATTTAGAATTTTCTGGCAGACGAAATCCAGCCAACTTTGGTCGGATTGTGGGCGAAATTGTGGCCTAGTTAAAAAGACTCCTACGACTTAAAAACGTAATTTCAAAAATTGCATGGTTTGTTTTAAATAACAAAAAAATTATATAAAAAAAGGGGGTGGGCCACCAACCCCGCCACCCCAACCAAATCCACATAACAAAATAATTGTTAATGGAGGAGCAGGCCATGACCCTCGACCCCTCCCCACATTCCATGGAATATTTAAATCAAATCGTTGGGTGGGCCGGCCGTTGGGGCGCGGTCCCAACCCATTCCACCCAAATGAAAATAGCCCACGACATTTTAATGAACAGTGGGTGGTGGGCTGGCCCTTGGGGCACAAACCCAAACACGCCTAAAATGAAAGTGCAGGGCATGGCAGCAGGGGCACGGTGGGCGGGCCTTCCAAGGTGGGCCTAACCCAACCAATTTATTTTTATGAATAAATTTTTGTTAGGTAAAAAGGAGGAGGCAGGGTTTCACTGCCTGACCTCCTCCCTATTAAATGGATCCTCAACCAATTCAGCCAATGGATTCATTGAAAAATCCACCGGAAATTTTTTACTTAAACGCAGTTTGTCAGTGTGCCCAGGGGAGGAAGGTTGTGCACACAGTTTGAGGCAGCGTTTTGTAGGTGGGGTGAAATTTCACTTTGTCAGAATATGGTTTCAGCACTTCTCGATGCCATGAACGCAGTGGCGCTGTCCATTTCTCCATCAGAGTTCTACATTTTTCGATCATTTTTCAGTATGCAGGTGGAACCATGATTGCTACAAAAACAGGGAGTGGAACCATGATTCTTGAAATTTTCTCGAGGAGGTAATTTTTCTCCATGTCAGAATATAGTCAAGTTTATAATCGTTTTTCATGGTTTTCCACAGGGATCACAATGACGAGGTTAGAATAGCCTTTTGAGTTGTAGATTTCCAGTCCACCCATGGAGAATAATCTTTGAGGAATCTAGGGGGAATCTAAAAGATTCTGTGAGCCCCAGATTCTCATCTTCTCAAAATTCAGAAATTTGACAGTCGATTTTGCACTATTTGATGCCACAAATCTGATGTTGCATTCATATTTCTCATTTGCTCATTTTATTCTTCATTCACTTTTTTAAAGTGGAATGCAGGTGTCAGCATTCATGTGCGAGCAACCATTTCCATGTGATTGATGCCATGAGATCGATGGTCTGAGCAGCTTCAGCAATTTGACATCCGCTTCTTCAGAAGGGCCTTGGTTGTGAGGTATATGTAGTGTGTTCATGTACTTCTTTTTCTATGCATTGTGCTGCACAAATCCCTATTTGATGTTTGATGTGGCATCTTGTTTATTACTTGTTTTCATGATTCCTGCTTGATATGACACAGAATCATCTATTTGATGTACTTGTTGTCATGATTCACCATGTTATGTTTTGAGATCCCTTTGTTGTATGTTGATGGGATACTTATGTTTTCATCATGCATGATTGCATTGAGATCCATTTTATGCCATGTTGGTTAGATGATCATCATGCATGAGTTTTGTGTCATATTGATAGGAGTATTTTGACTGAGAGTTCCTGTAGTGGAACATCTCTTGGAGCCACTCATGCGTGAGGGAATTTTCCTTGTATGATAGTGACATCACCTCTTATGTACATCATCACTATTCATAACACTTAATGCAACGACCTACACCATCTTGACACCGGGGCCCAGAGACGTAGTCCCTCCTAGATGAACTTCGTTATCAACGACTTATGTTTTTATGTTGCTGATGATTGTCATGTTCCTCTTCTTTACATCATGCACATGTATTCATTTATGTTTCTTTTAAAAATGCAATTTAACACATCACGAAAGTAAAATTTATTGGAAGGGTCCTTTGTCACACTTGGACCCGGATCAGGTTCCCAAAGATGAACCTCATGTTGAATGTTATCCTTTAAAGTCCCTATGAAAACATTCATCCTTTGCTTCTATGGAATATCATTTACCCTTATATTCAATTTTTGAAAGTCCTCAATGTGCTTTGCCATTGAACCCTTTTGTTTTAGATTTATCGATTGGCTAAAGAAGGTGTTTCTATTTGTATCCTCATAATGTGTTATCATTTCCTCCGTGAATGTGACAAGTGGTTTACGAGAACAAATCCCTTCATACCATAAAAATTGATTTGGTTCTAAATATAAATATGCAATATGTACCTTTTGTAACAGTTGCACCTCATGTAGATCAAAATATTGCTCCATCTGTAGTATCCAATTTAACAGATTCTTGCCATCAAACTTCCTCATATCGCCTTTTCTTGATTTTAGGAGCTCGATCTTGAAGAGACTGTACCTCTGTAATTTTAGATCTCCAAGTTCTGAAATTGCGTCTTGCAGTAGCCATTTTAGTACTCTTTCTAACCACGTGTGATGCATGCAAGTTCCCTCTGCGGACAGAGGCAACCCCTCTAGCCCTAGAGTGGGTCTAGTCACAGGAAGAACAATATCAAAGCAAATTCCATTAGATAGTTAATGTCATGAAGGCCTACCTTCAAATCCTTGTTTGATGAAGTTCTCGTTCTGTTGCTCCAGCTCTCGTTCTAATCATTTTTGTACCTGAAACAACATATAGAGAACAACAACGAACATAATAGAATACAACAAAAACAATCTACTTAAAGGTTCAAGGAACTTCAAGCTATCAATATGCAATTTGACATAAGATATAGGAAATAAATTGTTGATTTGTATTAATATGAACTGAAGAAAAACTTACAACCATGCCTTGACGTTGTAGGTCTCCTTGAAGGGTCCTGTCAACATGTCTCCGCAAGCATTCACTCATGAATTGTCTCCCAAGAGGATGAATAACTCTCTCTCCTACCCAAAAGGAAAAATTATGATGCTAGAACACTCATACAATCGAGCCAAATTCACACAAAACTATCCCAGGCTAAGTTACATTAGAAGCTACTTCTAAACTCCACTCAAACTCTCTCCAAACCAACTGAACTAGCTGATCTCAGCCATGAAGGAGATATTTATAGGAGGAGGAGCGTCCATAAGAGATGGGAGAAAGAGCTTATCCTTTTGGGAGCTTGCAAAAAAGGTGGAACAACCATCCCAAATGAGAGAGTCAGGCTCATCTGATCCAACAACCAACCCTAGGACCGCCCATTGGAAATTTGTTAAAACAAACTCATCAAAAGTAGCTCGTCGCGAGTGAAACATAGGGATGGAGCGACGATGTTGCTAGGCTTAATTAATCTTGGCCATCTTTGTGGGTGGAATAACTGATGAATCACAATGACCCAAAAACAAAGGTTAAAAAGGGTCTGCTTCAGGAGTAATGAACTGGGGTATTCTTCCTGATATGACAAGGAAGACATTGACACATATTTTGCAACATGACACAAAGTAGATGTCAATAACACGAACCCACAGTGTCTAGGATTAGGGAATGCGGGGTCGGTGACAAAATACTATGCAACAACCCGCAAGTCTGATCAAAATTGGATTATGCAAGGAAGAGTTATGTCAAATATACCACGATGACCTGATTATAGACTCCTTCCGTAGAGAGAACTTATATGAAGTGCCAAGTGTCATTGTTTCAACCTTAGGTTTTGAAAATGATACCCAACAAAATAAAGTCCGTTGGTTTTCTGTCACTTTTTACGAAATTGCAATCTGATGCTCAGAGAGAAAGTTATGACAATTTTCTGAAGGTCACCTATTTGGAATGTAATTAGGGAGAATGCAAAAACCCTAAATGTCTTGGACTGTATCTCCCCAAATATAGTGACACAAGATCTGAACTTCGGGACTGAGCTTCACGAAGTTTTTGGCTCAAATGGGTTTTAATTTTAGAGTCTGAAACTTTGTAGAAAATAATTATAGCTAAAATTCCATGATGGCCTGTTTGAGATGGGGAGCTTGCAAAAACACTAACTTCCTTAGATTAGATCTCCGAAAATATAGTGAGACAAGATCTGCAATTTGGACCAGAGGTTTAGCGAGATTTGATCTCAAATGGGTTTTTATGTTAGCTTCTGAAACATTGCAGAAAAACGTTATAGCTAAAATTCCACAATTACCTATTTGGAGCAGCGAAACCCTAGAATCCAAAGCTTTGATACCAAATGTTATGAAATTAGCTCACAAAAAGATAGAAAAGATAGATTAACAACTTAGAAATCAGCCTCTTCGAGGGGGAAACCTCCTTTACATTACACGAATGAACAAGTCTTCAATGATACAAATACAAGACCTCCTTTCTATATATAGGAGTATAAGGGGTCATAATATAATCAGAGCTGATATAACAATAATAATGTAAGGGCACAGTAATAACAATAATGGGCTTCTATGGGGTACAATAATAAAAATATGGGGACTACATGGGAACAACAATATAATAAGGGGGTTATACTAATAACAATAAGTGGTTACACTAGTAGTAAGGGACCTAACACAAGCCTTCAGGTCTTAGGATTTTGGCTATAGATCTATGAGATTCAGGTTCTGTTCTTAAAGTTTTGGTCACAAGGGATATAAGAATTCAATCTCAAATTATTCCAGGTTTGAGAGCTCGAGAGGCTTGTCCTAGATAGGTTGGGATTAATCAGTTATTTTGGAAGTAAGGGCTTCTGGGGCACGAAAATATGTAGATGGGGGGAGAAAATTAAGATCATGAGAGAAACTCTGTGAATTAGGGGACAAGCCTTCAGATCTCAATATTTTGTTTATAGATCTACGATATTTGGGCTCTGTTCTTAGAGTTTTGGGCACAAGGGATAGAAGAATTCGATCTCAAAGTCTTCTAGGTCTTAGAGTTGGAGAGGCTTGTCCAAGATAGGTTGGGATTAATTAGTTGTTTTGGAAGTGAGGTGGTGGGCTCTAGTATTGCAGCAATAATGCTGCAACTCTCGGGACTCCCTTCTTTACTTTTATCAACTCGGTAGTTCGTAAAAAACTTGGAAGCGACGGTGCTGTATGCACAAGTACTAGCTCTTGCTGCGGCTGTCCCTTGGTCAGCTGGCACAGGTCTGCTAAGAGCTTAAGCCAACTTCTATCAGCTCTGATAAGAAGCTTTTTAACTGATGGATGGAAGCTAACTCAAAGGAGGCTAATCTACTTACAGAAAGAAACTGGAAAGCTGAAAGGAAGTGAAAACCCTAGCAAACCCTAATTTTACCAACTAGCCCTACTAATGCAAGAAAGAGGATGAAAGCTACTAAGAGAGATTCCGTTGACTTCTAGGAAGGTAAAATGCATGTGTCTAAGCTACTTCTACAGTAACATCTGAAAAAAAAAAATCTTTTGTATTTTTGAGTAAGTTGCCAGAATTATCATGCATGTGCTTTAACTGTTTTTGACTATGCAGAGGTGAGGTGAGGAATGGGACTGGCGAGGTGCTTGCAGGAGGTTGGGAAGGTGAGAAGAGGGCCTAAGGGGTCCCTAGCAACCTTATAGAGAGTTTCATAGTGTTCGGATATCAAGAAACTGCTTTCGTGAGCTTCTATAGGAAGTTTGCAAGGGTTCTACAGGATGTTCTGTAATTTCTACAGGATGTTCCGAAAGGGAATTTTGGAGGGTTTATGGAGGAAGAAAGGTGAAGAAGTGGGTATGGAGGTGAGATAAGGGTGTGAGGAGGTCCAGGACTTGGTGGAGGGAGCTGAGGAGCGGTGAGGATGGTTGGATTTATTCAAGGAGGGGTAGAGAAATCTTGCACAAAAATATGAAAATTATGGCTAAGTGTAGATAGAGAGGTATTACAGGTGCTCTGCAAGTTAATTCTCAAACTGATCAAACAAAGACTTGGAAAATCAAGGACCTAGATAATTTAACCTAATCTGACCTAAATAACAAGAAAGAAAATGAACATAATTTTATTTGCAACGAAATCATGTGAAATAACTATGGAAACTAAGCAATCATGAACTTGAGCATGTAACCACAACTGGTATCAACTTCTGCAAATGAGAATCTAACACTAATAATTGCATGATGAAGCAAAGACAGTGTTTTTGGTGGCAGCAAGGACACCTTGGTCCCACTGAGGGAGAGGTGAGATCATAGGTGCTTGATAGCCTTTTTCTGAAGATCTTCTCTGTTATTAACCTATCAAATCAATCTGAACATGAAAAGCCTTTTTAATCATCAACAATGATCTAGGTAACCAAGAAAGATTTTAATCTACTTAACAAAAATTATTTTGCAAAAACGCTAAAAACAAATAACAGTACACAAAGGAAGCCTTGGCACTTGGGTTGGGCCCAACCCCAAGAGCTACAAACTCCTAAGAAAAAGCTCAGAACTAGTGCCAAATGAAACTGCTTTCCATTACTAAAAAATAACCATGTCACCAAGAAAGTTGTACAGCAGAAGCTACAAAATGAGCTGAAAAACTAATAGCACTATAGTGAAAAATACAACCGTTCAAAAAGTAACCTACGAAGGCTGGAAGCCTTCCTATTTATGCACTACTAGGGTCTCCAACAGCCCTCCTTAACTCAAGGGGCTCGACTGCTCAAACTGTCAGTGATCAGTCACTTTACACAAAACTACTCGGCTGCCCTTGGGAATCCTTTTCGGTGGCCTGCTGAACTCCGAGCTGAGGGTGGAAAATTCAAGGAAGGGGCCATTTAATGCAGGAGACACCCTTCCTATTAATCCTCACCCTTGTTCCTTCATGTTTGGTTGTCATCTGGGTCATAATTTCTTGGCCTTGGCCCAAAATTTGTCCAAAAATCTGCAATAACCATGTGTTAGCCTTCTTGGTCAAGTGACTATTCTCATTCATTCAACTAACATAAATATACTAAAAAAACATGCATAAAACTATGAAAAATGGTGGATTGACGAAGAACAGTTAGGCAAAATGAGCCCAATAAGTTACCCAATTCCGGGGCTCATCACGGGGGCTAAGGACTTGGATTAAAACATGGATCAACGTTGTCCAAGGATTGACATCAACCGAGAGAATCCATGTATGTAAATATGTTTAATATGATATATTATAAATGAAATTGATTATGGATGAAATTGTCTTGTTCTGAAAGAAAGATTAGTACTAGGTCTTACATGATAGATTGAATTAATATTCTCTTGGAGTTTGGTCACAACTTCTAACAACCAAGTGGAATTGTATGCACTGCTCAAAGGGATGGATCTTTACAAAAACTCTACATATTCTCAATATCATCATTCTAGAGGACTTCAATAATATTATAAGGCATTTGAAAATATGAACTTTTCCCATGGATCTAAATCTCCAATATGTTGAAAATGAAACAAGAAAATCCTAATTTGATTTTGTCCTTGAATTAAATTGTAATTCCACATCTCATGATAACTTGTAATAGTTTACTGAGTTAATTTGACTTAGTTGGCTTGGATAATTCAAATTTGTGAGTCTAACTCAAGTCATGTAGAGTGTCTCCTACTTTTTAGGATCACTGGTTGAGTTTATTTTGAGTTATAATTATTTAATTCAGTTTAACCGAGTTAACGTTAGTTAAAATAGTTCCAGTTGATGGAGGAATTAGTGGGAGATCTAGTAGTGGGGTGTAACCAACACTAATCAACTATTAAACTGAAGATTCAATCATAATTAACTCATGCATGTCAGACTAGAGAAATACCAAGTTGATATTGGAGTTCAGGGACAATGTACTACCAGTTCTATAATCATTTGAATTGTATAGGTGGTGCATGCACTCTAAGGAAGTATTATGAGTATTGCGCAATTAATATTTGTGGAAATTCCCAATTAAATATGGGCTAATTCCCAAGGGAACAACGTAAGGAAATAGGAGCTTGGCCGACAACAAAATTGGCTAAGTATTGGCTTGAGTTGGTTTCTTAAGTAGTGAGATAGATAGAGAAAATGTAGAGGTTGCTCGGGCTTGAGAAAAAACATTTTAATCTTCTCATATTTTCTGATTAATGCAATATACAGATAGCATGGGTTTTTAGCTGTGGCTTTCCCCAAAAAATTATTATGTTATGTGTGATTGAATTCTTTCTCTTTTATGCTTCGTGATTTCATTGGTCAATTATTGTTTCCACTAATGAGTAGAGTAGATTCAAGTCAATTGTTTAACATATTACAATATTTAGTTTGAATCTACAAGGAATTGCTACATGGTATCAGAGAAAAAATCACTATAGAAGAGGAGAATACAAGTTTGTCTTTGGCAGGAGAAATCAAATTTGCAGTATCATACTTCAGAGCCATCAATATTTCGTTCTATAGATTGAGACTCGAATATACCCTTGAGGGTAGTTTGAACTATATTGCTTGGAAGGACAAGATGGAAGAAATGTTGGAAGACAATAGGCTTAAGGAATTTACAGATAAAGATATTCCTAAGCCAACTGATGCTAAGGATCTAGTAGAGTGGAGAAAGTGTGTGGCAAAGGCGAGAAGGATTATCCTAGAAGACGTTCAGAATCATATTGTCTCGAACCTCCACGGTAAGGAAACTCCATTTGCAATGTGAAAGGCCTTGACAAACCTGTTTCAAAACAACAATGACCACAAGAAGTTGGCACTGAAGGACAAGCTCAGAAAGATCAAGATGGACAAGGGTGACACAATATAAAAGTACTTGACCAAGCCCACCCAATGCTGAGATGAGCTTGGAAGCGTTGGTGTTATAGTCGTTGAAGATGATCTGGCGAGCCTAGAAATTCTAGGACTTCCCAAGAGCTAGAACACTTGCCATGCTTAAGTTAATGGGAGGAGAGAACCTACCAGAGTGGGAGCGATTGTGGTCGAACCTGGTACAAGAAGAGATTCAACGGAATGCCAGAGATAGATCCTCATTCAGTCATGATGATGAGGAGAACTGTGCCTTAGCTGGAAAGGCAAAGAAAGGGAAGGGTAAGTCATCCCATTCCAAATTAGATTCCAGCCAGGGCAACAAGAAGAATGACGTGTCGAAGACTAAATGTTTTCACTGTCACGAGCTAGCACACTATACCACAAAGTTTCATCATAAGAAGGCTAGTAAGAATCCGTTAGGAGAAGTGATAGGTGAACCCATTGCTTCATAATTCAAACTAGATTTCACCCTCATTGCCTGCATGGTGACATCAGTAATGGGTAGTGTGTGGTACCTAGGTAGTGGAGCCTCATCCCATATGGCTGGAGAAAATAGTTTTTCAGTGACTTGGAGGAGAAGGACCTCCAAATGCACATTGAGATGGGAGATGATGGGAGGTATAGCACGATCGACATCGATATTGTTACCTTTCAGAGGGAGTCTAGCTCTCCTCTCACATTAAAAGATCTCATGTATGTTCCAGGTTTGAGGAAGAATTTGGTTTCAGTTGCCATGCTAGAGGACTGTGGCTACGACGTGATATTTAGCAAGGGAAAGGATTTCCTTCATCACATAGCCTCAGAAAAAGAGAAGCGGATTGAGGTTCGAGTGAAGGACCTCTACAAATTAGATGTAGAAGACTACGATGCTTTGAGCACAAAATCAAAGAAGGTGTAGAGTCAAGATATCGGTGAGCTGTGGCATAGAAGATTGGGTCACTTACATCACAGAGCTTTGAAGGTCATGCAAAAAATTTCTATAGGACTTCCCAATGGTACACTAGAGCAGAGAGACACATACAAAGGGTGTACATTAGGAAAGTACACCAAATCTTCCTTTCATGATAAAGATAGTCGAGCGCACATGATCCTTGATTGAGTTCATTCAGATGTGTGTGGGCCGTTCTTGATAGCATCCATGACCAAGAAAATGTATTATGTCATATTTGTTGATGATTTTTCTCTTAAGTGCTGGATTTTTTTCATGCAGAAGAAAGATCACACGTTTGCTAAATTTTTTGAATTTAAAGAACTTGTTGAGAAATATACTGACAGGAAAGTTAAAGCTCTTAGAAGCAATAACAGTGGAGAATATGTGTCGAATGAATTCAAGAAATTTTGTGCATCAGAAGGCATTCGATGGGATTCAATAACACCTTATAACCCACAACATAATGGGGTGGCTAAAAGGAAGAACAAAAGTATTGTGGGAGCTACACGGGAAATGTTACATGTTCAGGGCTACTATTGCACTTGTGGGCCGAAGCATGCAACACAACTGTTTATTTGAAAAATAGAAGCCCTCATCAAATTCTTAGGATGAGTACACCGGAAGAAGATTTCTTAGGTAAGAAACCAGATGTGGCACACTTTAGGATCTTTGGTTCATCAGTATACTGTCACGTTACCAAGGATGCACAGAAAAAGCTAGAGCCAACAACTGAGTTGGGAATATTTGTGGGGTATAGTGATACACCTCACAACTATTAGGCATACCTGCCATCTAACAAGATGACAATGGTTCATAGAGATGTGAAGTTAGATGAAGAAAATTCCACGATATGTTTTTTTGAGAGGATATTTAGTTACATGAAGATGAGGAGCTTTTGGCTCCAAAAGAGGAACCTCGGGATGTGTGGAGCAACCATATGTTGAGGAGCAGAGAGTGGAAGCACCCACTCTTGCAGATACTTCTAGAGATAGAAGGAAGCGCACTAGAGAGGCTGACAGATTGATGCATGATGCTATAGAGAATGTGGGAGAACCCACATCACATCGCAAGGAGAGGAGGTCATAAGATCGGTACACTGTCTACATGGCTTTGATGAGCAAGAGTGTAGAGGTTGAGACATCCTCATCTGAGGAATTTCAAAAACTAGTATGGGTTGATGCCATGGTTGAGGAGTATGACTCCATTATAGAAACAATGTTTGGGAAGTGGCCCCAAGACCAATAGACAAGTAAATGGTGAGTTCCAGATGGCTTTACATGGTAAAAAAAGCAGCAGATGGGAGTGTGGAGAAACACAAGGCCTGATTTTTGGGCAAAGGATTCTCTCAGGTGGAGGGAATTGATTAAGATGAGGCCTTTGCTCCAATAGCAATGTACTCTAGATATCAGTCTTTCGTATTAATCACATCGTTAGGATTTGGTCGACGTTTCGAACCAACTAATGTGGTTTATCCTCAGGAAAAGGTGAGAAATCAATCGATCAGAGTGAATAAATAGCAGGGATGTATCATTGCCTAGAGTTAGCCATTTGAAAAATAGTCATTAATTAGTTGAAAAATAACTATTAATTAGTTGAATTGTTTAATAATTTAGTTAGAAACTAGTTGTTATATAGTAGTTAAATATTTATTATTTATTAAAATTTATTCTTAAATAATATCAAATTCTATATTATCTAGAATAATTAATTGTTTGTTAGGGTTTGACTAATCTAATGGTCTCATATTTGGAGTAATACTAGCCGTTATGTAGTGATCAAATATTTAATTATGAAATTGATTATTTACTAATAGTAATATTATCTGCAAATAATTAGTTATGATAGCATAAATTAATTATCTAACCATATTATTAGTAAATAATAATATATGAGGTTTATGAGGTGTAATTGAAATTAATTCAAGTTAAATTAGGTTAAAGGCACAATGCTTGGTGTTGGGCAACTTAATTGCTTTAATTGCTTTCATTAAATTATGAACCAGGGAAACTCGTAAGCTTGTGATGATGCCAGCAAAATATATGCAGGAGTAGGCAACTAACTCTATGTCTAACTAAATGATTTATGGTTCAATATAATATGCAAGGGAAGAGGCTCCTTATTGAGGAGGTCCTAGTTGTCCTTCCCTACAATATTATAGATTGAAAAGAAATCATTGATTACATAAAACTAGAAACTTGAAATAAAGATAAGAGAATGAATTTAATTGTTGTTCAGATTCAAATAGAGAGAGAAACTAACTTAGTCCCTTGATTGTACCCTCATACACTGATCCAAACTAAACTAAGATTCATTCATAAGCATAAGAAATGAAATAACTTGAAACTTAAAAGTAAAAGAATGAATTTCAACTATCATGCAAATCAAATAGAGGGAGAGCTTAACTTAGACCCTTGGTTGTTCCCTCATATGCTGATAAGATTTTAATTTAAAAGTCATTCATCAATCACAAACAAATCCTCAAACATCTAAGCAATGAAATAAGATCTATTATGAAATAAAATGTTCCTTTGATCTTTTTAGAGTGAGCTCAATTCTCCTAAGAACAAAGTGACAAGCTATTCCATAAATTGATATACTACATTAACACAATTTATATCTAAAACTACATAATGGAAATTTATGTAAAATGAAGCTTTATTCTATTCCATCCTAAGTTGGATACATGCTCCAAGAGTCCTCCCTTTGGAATGGAGGAGGTACTCCTATTTATACAAAACTATGATAACAAACTCATAAATGTAGACCCACTATTCCCCCCTTTGACCCACATATTTCTCAACCAATGGTGACACATAACCCTATCCTCCATGATCTCCTCCATGAGGTCCATGATCTTCTCAAATTCGAATTTGAACATAGAGTGCCACATAAGGATGCCTTGGAAGCTTCCTTTATACCTACACATGTCAACAGACTCATTCTAATTTTTAGGTATAAGTATAAGCATATTATTTTCTAAAGTTTAACCATAAATCCACTTTAAAATGTTAAGAATTAATAAACTTTGGAAAATCATAGTTATAACCCAATGATGAGGTAAATGTAATGATGTGGGGGTGGAATGGAGGTGATATGAAGGTAATATGGAAGTAATGTGAAGGTATTGGTGAATAATGGAGTGAGAATAAGGACTATTTTGAGGCCCAACATACCCCCAAACTGAAGATATTGCATGTCCCAGGCAACGGCGCCAAAATGTTGGGAAACTTAATTGCTTAAATTTCTTTCATTAAATTATCAACCAGGGAAACTCGTAAGCTTGTGATGATGCCAACAAAATATATGCAGGAGTAGGCAACTAACTCTATGTCTAACTAAATGATTTATGGTTCAATATAATATGCAAGGGAAGAGGCTCCTTATTGAGGAGGTCCTGGTTGTCCTTCCCTACAGTATTATAGATTGAAAAGAAATCATTGATTACATAAAACTAGAAACTTGAAATAAAGGCAAGAGAATGAATTTAATTATTGTTCAGATTCAAATAGAGAGAGAAACTAACTTAGACCCTTGATTGTACCCTCATATAGTGATCCAAACTAAACTAAGATTCATTCATAAGCATAAGAGATGAAATAACTTGAAACTTAAAAGTAAAAGAATGAATTTCAACTATCATGCAAATCAAATAGAGGGAGAGCCTAACTTAGACCCTTGGTTGTTCCTCATATGCTGATAAGATTTTAATTTAAAACTCATTCATCAATCACAAACAAATCCTCAAACATCTAAGCAATGAAATAAGATCTATTATGAAATAAAATGTTCTTTTGATCTTTTTAGAATGAGCTCAATTGCCCTAAGAACAAAGTGACAAGCTATTCCATAAATTCATATACTACACTAACACAATTTATATCTAAAACTATATAATGGAAATTTATGTAAAATGAAGCTTTATTCTATTCCATCATAAGTTGGATACATGCTCCAAGAGTCCTCCCTTTTGGAATGGAGGAGGTGCTCCTATTTATACATAAACTATGATAACACTCATATGAGACCCACTATTCCCCTTGACCCACATATTTCTCAAACCATAGTGACACATAAACCCTATCCTCCATGATCTCCTCCATGAGGTCCATGATCTTCTCAAATTCGAATTTGAACATAGAGTGCCACATAAGGATGCCTTGGAAGCTTCCTTTGTACCTACACATGTCAACAAACTCATTCTAATTTTTAGGTATAAGTATAAGCATATTATTTTCTAAAGTTTAACCAATAAATCCACTTTATAATGTTAGGAATTAATAAACTTTGGAAAATCATAGTTATAGCCCAATGATGAGGTAAATGTAATGATGTGGAGGTGGAATGGAGGTGATATGAAGGTAATATGGAAGTAATGTGAAGGTATTGGTGAATAATGGAGTGAGAATAAGGACTATTTTGAGGCCCAACACTTGGAATAAATTTGGAATAAATATTTTAATATAATTATAATTTAATATTAAAATTAAATTATATTAATCATCTTGGTGAGCTCAGTTTCGATTCCTTGCTCTTTTGAGTCCTCAACGTTGTCATCTGCCCCACCCTCAACATTGTTTTCTATTCCAGCTCCATCCCTTCTTGATTCCACTATTTCTTGGACTGCAAATTTTTCCATCGACTCTCACAGAGGATTTCATTCAAATCGATTAAATGAAGAAGATGGATTGCCTACTAGTAGATCCTCCTGGGTTTTATCCAGCCAGCCCTTCGACCTAAGCCTAGATATTGCCCCCTTCGGTTCTCTCGCTTCACCACCTGATCTTTCATCCTTGATTGAACGAGTTCCTCTAGCATCCTCAGCTTCTTCACCCAATGCTGCGATTCTTCCTTCGACCCCGTTGCTACCTATTCCTCACCTTCCTTGCCCTCCTCCAGTGAACTCCCATCCTCTCTGCCTTGTGTCGTTCCTCCTCAATTCCTATCTCCTAAATTAGGTGATCCTTCCACTCCATCTTCCAAGGTAAGAAGCCACTCTGAATCTGCGGTGTTAAGCTTTAATTACAACGTTGTCCCTAGTGTTAAAAACAACTTTAGCAAGGTTTATGACATGATTAATATTAATAATAAAAATGGCTCTAAACGTAATATTTATAGTAATAATAAACATTATAAGAATTCTATAAAAAACATTAGGAAATACAATAAACATTCTTTCAATACTATTAAATATAGGAATAGGAATTTTATTAACGATAAAAATCTGACTTTCTTCTCCCATTATAATAATAATTATACCCGCCAGTTTCACTATTTCACTTGATGATAATATAATAATAATAATAATATATATAAAGACATAATATATATAATAATAATAAAATAATAATAATAAATAGGTCATTGTTAGGTTTTAAGAATGTGATCAATATTTCTAGTAGGTCTTTTGATCCATATGCCTTCATTCTCATCAATAAAGGTCTTAATTTTTCCCTTGCCCCTAGTAAGATTCTCACTGATGACATTATTTGTAGCATCAAGTATGGGATCAAAGACCTTGCTGACTCTGTCAAGGAGACTATTAGATAGGAAACAAGGTGGAGTTTCTTGCCCTTAAGTCCCTCAGAGACAACCTTGACATTGTTGTCCTTAGAGCAGACAAAGGTGGAGCTGTTGTCATTCTTGATAAGTCTGATTATATCCACAAAATTGTGGACCACCTTTCTAATAGTGGGAGTTACATCAAGCTCAAGAAGCACCCCATTAAGTCCATCTCTAAAGAGATTGCATCTACTATTAAAGCAGATTCATCTCTTCTTCCTCTTTCTCGGAAGCTCATTGAAAGCAATCCCCTTACCCCCAGAATTTATGGCCTACCGAAGATTCATATACATGGGGCTCCCTTAAGACCTATTGTT
>APFE030652325.1:0-46936 GCA_000404065.3 Pinus taeda
TTTTGGACGTGATGGTTTTCAGTCCATGGTATTGGATGCTTCAACATGTATAAATATGTATTGTAACATTGAAAAGAATATAATGAAAAATCAAGCTGGTAGTCTCAGTTTTGGGATCCAGTGGGAAATCTTTGTGTATATGTGTTTTACGTGTTATGCTCTCGCATTTTTATTTTTCCTATGATTTAGAATTCGTATGCAGGTAATTTCTATATGGGGTTAAAACCTACAGGTAAGGTTAACATACCCAGCACCCCACCATACAATAATAGAAAAAATACATTAACAAAACATATGGTGGGTAGCTGAAAATAGTGTGGAGGTTATAATACATTCCCACCATATGTAACATTTAATCATTGATAAGGTTGGTAGGCTGTCGAAAATGGTGGACTCTACCAACGTTCCCCCAACATCATCGGCATAAAACTTTAAATAGAACCTTATCCACTATACATAATAAATAAAACTGGTAGTTTAGTGGTAAGGTGCGATATTGATGGTGAGTAGGTCATTTGATTGAATCTCATCAGCATTTTCTTGGTCGATCCATAATTTTTTCTTACGAATGTCACAGGGCCACATCCTGAGAATTATCTTGTAGTCAACCAACCACGAGATGACACTTGTCGACACCTCCACACGCTATGGGTCGACTAGAACCGTGAGCCTGGAACCTTGACACTTGGAACCATGAGTTGATTGTTTACTTTCGGAATGCTGAGAGTTGACTTTGACTTTGACCTGTTGACCTTTGACTCTTTTCCCTTCTTGAGCCCAAAATTTGATTGGCTCTAACTTCATAATACATTATCATTCTTTTCCCATTCAAGTTTCATTGGATTCAGAATGATGAAATCTACGCAATGGAGCTGGTTAGAAAAGCATCTAACATTGATTTTTGAGAATTTCTTGATCATTTTAGATCAATTTTCCCAATCTAGAGGGGATTGTAACATTAATTTCTATTTGTCAATATTAAAATCGTGAGATTTCTTAAATTTTCCATAGCTTTATGACCAAGATATCATGGTGAATTGTAATAAAGGTCTAGCTTACCAAGGGATTTAAATTTATATATCTCATTAAAAATGGGCCTTGATGACCATGAAGGCAAATACAACTTCACATTTGCTTAATTACCAATTTCTACAAGAAAAAAGCCCAAAAAAATGTTGACTAAAAGACACAGCTTTGTCAAACTCACCATGTTTGCAATCTCTACGGAAACGATGGTAGACAAAAAATTTTGAGACAATGAGAGATACCAACTTTCTTAGCTTCCCTAGCCTGGGTCATGTGGAAAACTACATGTAAGAAAATTGTTTCCAAGGTTAAGAACCATCAGTTTTTGTAGACCACGTAGTTTTGTACTTATGCTTCCTAAGAGACTATTTCTATGGAGGTCCATGTACCTTATTTTAGATTGGTAATCAAGATCTATGGTTATGTTTCTAATGAAGAATTTTGAAACCAACTCTAACATCTCCAAGCAATAAATCAACCACAAATATAAAGCTGCCTTCCCTAGTAAAATAAATTTGGAGTCCAAAGAAAGTTCTTAAAGAACTCCCACTCAATTCCCGATGTTTTATCTTGGTGATCCCCCAAACTTCTATTGGAATGGTACCAACCATATGGTCATTGGTAGATTCAAAATCTCCAAATCCTTTAATATTCCTAAGCCCTGAAAAAATAGGGACCGTACAATCCCATATGCAAAGTAGAGATGCTATAGACTACCCATGTTTGGCATATCAATAAATTTCATATTCCCCAACTTCTCCACAATTATCTTCTTAATCTTAAATGATGAACTTATCTTCCATGTAGTTTTATTTCCCTTCACCGCTAGTGGTACAAGCCCATCAATATTACCATCAATGCCCTTTAAAACAAAAAACACTACCAACAAAAGACTATGTTATAAGGATGCTAATGGAAACAACATGAATTGTGATGGAGTCCATGCCCATAATGTTGTTTCTGGTGAGGGAAAATCCCTTCATGAAAGAGCCAACATGGACAAAAAAAAATTAGCATGCCATCTTGTAGAAAAAATTTCTAAAGTTATTGGAATAATAAAATAAGTTAGAGGTCTTATAGGACTCGAACATGTTGTAGCTATTGCAACCAACCTCCAAACGTTTTCCTGTGCTTTGATTTTGGAGCCTTCCTTCCATCCACAAGATATTATATCTTGCTCTCATCAAATATTCATGGTATGGAAAAGTGATCCAGGTGGATATTGGTGGCCACCCACCTATTTCACTTGGACCACCATTGTTTCTTTCAGTTTTTTAGTTTCCTTAATTGTATCACAATTTACTATTTTTGGTGGTTTTTTGTGTCCTGAAATTCCAGAGCCATTTTGAGGTCCTAAATGATGTTTTTTTCGAAAATCACCAACCGATGGTTTTAGTCCTCGGATATATATTTCTAACTAGGTATCATGTGCATCAAACAAAGATCATATTCAAATTTTATGACCCTGGGAATTTGATGTACCAATTTGCCTCAATGGGGCCCATAGTTTGGTGTTTCATCTCCTAGGGTTAGGTTTTGCGCTGTTTGGGGTTTCCGTTGTTTCTCAATAATAAATAGGCCTTCAAGTGTCATTGTAACATAGTTCACATCTCTTATTTCCATTTTGTATTTAATCATATTTCATTTCTTTGATATTAATGAAATGAGGCTTATTTATGCTACATCTATGTGTTTTTGGTTATATGTCTAATTTGTTGTGTTCCTGTTTAAATTCAAATCAATGGTATTAGATCAGTCTAATCTTTCTATATCCTTGTTTGCATGTTCCCAATGAGGTTGGGGTATAGGGAGTTAGGGTTCAATATGGTTGAGCCTTTGCAAGATCAACCTCGTAAATCCCGACGACCACCCATAGTGGAAGAAGAGAAAGATGAGGGAGCAGGAGATCCTATCAAAATATTACTTCAAGAGGCCCACAAAAAATAAAGGAACACGATGATGGATAAATTCACCCAAATCCTTCAACATTATCCCACCAGTGGCACATCCACGTCCAACAGCCACTTTGGAGGCAACACTCCTTTTAAGGTACAAGTAAACTTTGACATTCCCATATTCGAGGGCCAAATAGACACAGACGCTGTAGATAAATTCTTAAATATGATAGAAGAATATTTTTTTGTTTGTTATTTTTATAGTTGGGAAAATATTAGCTTTCCTCTTCTCAAAGTTGCCCCCCATGTCAAGGACTAGTGGGAAACCTTCTGTGAGCAGAAGGATGAAAGTACGCCCTCATTATTTTCAACCACACCCACTTGGAATTTGTTCTAGGATACCATTAGGGAGCAGTCCTACCCTATCTGATCTAGGTGGAGATTGGTAGTCACCTGCTTACTTGACATGGACCCCCACCATTGTTTCTTTTAGTTTTTCAGTTTCCTTAATTTTAGCACAATCTACTATTTCTAGATGTTTTTTGGGTCGTCAACTTCCTGAGCTATTTTGAGGCCCTAAATGATGTTTTTTGGGAAATATTCCTCCAATAAATCTAGTTAATATCATGATTTTTGTTGTAGTCCTTGGAGATATCTTTCCAACGAGATATCATGCACATCAAATGGAGATAATATGACTAGGTTATAACCCTGAGAAGTTGGCTTCCCAACTAACCCCAACGATGCCCATAAACTCTTGGTGTTACATCTCCTCGGGATAGGGTTTCGGCTGTTTACGGTTTTCTCATATTGTTTAATAATAAAAAGGCCCTTGAGCCTCATTGTAACTCATTTGAGAGGGATGTAGCTGCCACATCTCTTCTCAAGGATAAGCTACAATTGCCCGAGCTACTCTCATTTCCATTTTGTTTGTAAGCATATTTATTTATTTGATATTAATGAAAAATAGTGGTATTTCTACTGCATCTATGTATTTATGGTTATATATGTAATTTGTTGTGTTCTGATTTAAATTCGGATCACTATTGGGAGCAATGAGGATAAATACATAAAGTGGACCACACTACGGTAGGGAAGGGACCAAGACGTGCCAAAGTTTACCAATTTTTTTCATACCCTTCACACAAATTTGGGTATCAAGGATTTTGAGAAACATTTGGTACTCAAGTACTGTGACTTCCTACCCAGATACATCCAGGATGAGATGGGGTTCCTGGACATCTCCTCACTTAGCATGATGTACTGATACAATGTCAATATCGAGTAGAAGCTTAAATAGAAAAAGTGAGACTTTGGATCTGTGGATCTGAAGCAAGGGAAAGGTGCCCCCAAACTACATAAAAAAGGACAAAGCCAAGGCAGGGTGGCCCAAGACAGCTCATCAAACTTGCAAGAAAATAAAAATGCTACGAAGTTAAAGTATAACATGGGAAAGTGGTGTGAGTTCCATAAGACCTCCACTCGCAACACAATTGAGTGTCGCCCAAGCAGTCATTGTTGACTGAGATGAAGGCATCTCAATCAGATGCATGTTTCGACTCTGAGTCATAACCCAACAAGGGGAATAATGAAGGGAAGCAGATTATCAATGGTGAGCCTAACACCATTGTTGCCACCATGAAGTTCTAGAAGGAGGAACCCAAAGATCCAGAGGAGGAGGAGTGCCTCTTCCACTCCTAGATGTGGGTAATGGGTTCCACACTACATCTCATTATCGATAGCTGGAGCCAAAAGAACCTCATTTTAGTAGAGTTAATGAAGCGGTTGGGCTTATCAACCACAACACACCCACAACCATACACCATCATGTGGCTTCACTATGGACGGGATCTTCACACCAGCTAGTAGTGTCTCCTTCCATACAGGATCAAGCCCTTCATGGATGAGGTATTATGTGACATTTCTCCTCTTGGTGTTTGTGATGTATTATTAGGCAAACATATTTATGGAAGTGGCATGTTGTGTATGAGTCAAGGGCTCGCACTGTTATTGTTACCTTGGGAAATACGTTGTACAGGATAACAGAGGTAGCACCACCTACCACCATCTCTTTGGTTATTGTAAAATAATGCAGTAAGATCATTTCCAAAATAGGGAAATTTGTTTTCTTGATGATACACCCTGAGGGAAAGAAGAAGGTGGTGGCCAAAACCTCCATATAGGGCCCTTCCACACAACAACAACTGATGGAAAAGATCATTGAGGAGTACAAGGACATCTTCACCTCCCTTGCAGGGGTGCCTTTGCACTATCAGATCAAGAATTCCATCAATCTGACCCCAAGTTCGTCGTTTCCCAATGGACTAATCTATCGATGCTCTATTTTTGAGAATGACAAAATCAAGAGGAAGATTCAGGAGCTGTCATAGAATGGTCACATCTGGCTGAATTCATTGCCCTGTGGGAGCCCGATCGTGTTGGTACAGAAAAATGATGGGACTTGCAGACTCTATATAAAATATCGGTCATTGAACAAGATCAATGTTCGAAATAGGTACCCAAGCCCATGGATTGATGACCTTTTGGACCAAATCAAGGGGAGAAGTATTTCAGCAAGATCGACTTGAAGTCCAGGTATCATCAAGTACCAATCAAACCCTTTGATGTGTTCAAGATTACCTTCAAAGCCAAGGAGGGCCTTCTCGAATGGCTATGTATGACTTTTGGGTTGACGAAGGCTCCTGAAACCTTCATGAGGTTGATGGATGACATCTTGTGACCATTCAACAACTCATTTGTACTGGTATACTTGGATGACATCCTGATCTTCAACCATAGTTGGGAAGAGCACCTCCACCATGTTCGACGGGTTCTCCAAACACTATAGCAACACAAGTTGTGTGAAAATTTTGAGAAGTGCACTTTTGGCATGTCCCAGGTTTAGTATCTGGAATACATTATTGATGAATGGGGGTTGCATGTGGATCTAGCCAAGATCTAAGTTGTTCGAGATTAGCTACAACCACTCTCATAGAGCTCTGGAGCTTTCTAGTTCTTACCAATTTCTACCACATGTTCATGTTGGATTTCTATCATATGACTTGGCCCTTGAGATTAGTGACCAACGAGGAGAGAAACAAAAATTATTTTGGTCTAAATCTCAATAGAAGGCATTTGTAGAGTTGAACATCACCTCTTCTCTGCACCAGTGCTCACATTATTAGACTTGCAATAACTGTTTCAAAATGAGATAGATGCCTCTAACTATGTCGTTGGGGCAATCCTTACTAAAAAGGGGCATTGAGAGGAATATCACAGTGAGACACTTTCAAACACAATCCATCAATATCCCACTATGCAAGCCTATTGACAATTGAAGCATTACATTTTGGGGAAGCAAATGATCATCTACACATACCACTGACCCCTGCAGTTCATAAAATTGCAACGGAAGTTGCAAAATGATTGTTATCACAAGTAGTCCACATACATGCAATAGTTCCATTTGAATATCAAGTACAAGAAGGGTAGCACCAATAATGTTATAGATTTCCTCAGATTACCACCAATCATGGTGTTCACCACTATGCTCAACTCTTGTGAGTACAAGACTTCTGATTCACCAATTATCTACAAAAGATACCATGAATTCATCCACACATACCAATTATTGTTGGAGGGTCAACAACTTCCAGAATTTCACCTCCACGATGCATTTTTATGACACCTGGTACAACTCTCTATTCTTTCAAGCGACAATACCAAGATGATTTGGGAAACCCACTACAGTTAGGTCGCTCGACATGTCACGATCAAGAAAATAGTATCAGTATTGCATATCTATTTCTATTGGCTGAATCTTAGACAGGATGTTGGGAAGTACATCAAATCTTGTATTACCTGCATCATTGCCAAACTGACCATCAAGAAGAAAGGCCTCTATACTTCGTCACCTACACCTAGTCGACCTCGGGATCCATATCCATGGGTTACATGTCGAGCCATCCTTCTACTCAGCATGGAAATGACTGTGTTTTTGTGGTCATCAATAGATTCTTGAAGATGGCCATTATGGCAGCCTCAAAAAAGAATATCACAACAGAAGCCATTGCTAAACTCTTCTTTGAATGAGTGCAGGTACACTTTCAGATCCCATAGTCTATCATCTCAGATCAAGACAGCAGGTTCCTCGGTACATTTTGGTCCAGTCTTTGGTCGATGTTGGACACCAAGCTCATTGAGAACACAACTTGCCATCCCCAAACTGATGGCTAGATAGAGGTCGTCAATATGATGATCGTACACATTTTGCGCATGTAAAACTGAATGCATCCACACATATGGGAGGTGAGCCTCCCTATGTCCAACACATATATAACCAAGCCCTCCATAGCTCAACTGGCCACAACCCTTTTCAGGTGGCCATGGGATTCTAGCCATTATGTCCCATGATGTGGCCATACCATTTGAAACTACTAAGGCAGATTTGACTCATGCCCAGTCTCAAGCTGACAAGGAAAACAACTTCATCGAGAACATTTAGCACATCCACGAATAGGTCCATGAGATATTGGATAGAGCTAACGCTAAGTTCAAGAAGCAACATGATCAACATCGGGCGCCACACAAGTTTCAGGTGGGCGACAAAGTTTGACTACATTTGGAGAAGGAGCGGCTCGCTGGGCCCCACCACAAGGTTCACCCACTCCAATATGGGCCATACACGATCACCAAGGCAGTAGCGGAAAATTCCTTCAAGCTTAGTATTCCACCATTTCTTGGTTTGCACCCAATGTTCAATGTGGACTGCCTTCGGCCCTCCTTTCCACCATTGTTGGATGCATCTGACCTTACAGAACAACTCATATAAACAAAGTTAAACCTAGACTGCATTGAATAAGCCAAAACTAATTGGATCATGGGCACATAGTTTAAGAACACCCGACGGCAAAGTATCCAACTATATCATGTTGCCAAATAAGACCAACTCCTTCACCACATCAAGTGCCTCACCAGGGACCAAGTTCAGTAGGAATTTCTTCATCTAATGGAGGAACTCAATGCAATGGGGACCATTGCTTCTCAAGGGCGGAGGAATGATCCAATGTGGCCACCCGCCTATATTGTTTTGACCCCAACTATTGATTCTTTCATTTTTCAATTTCCTTAATTGTAACACAATTTACTATTTTTAGCAGTTTTTCGGGTCCTGAATTTTCGGAGCTGTTTTGAGGCCCTAAATGATGTTTCTTTGGAAAATCACCAAAGGTTAATATAGGTCTCTACTAAGATGTTTATTATTATCATTTGTAGTCCTTAGATAGATCTTTCTAATGAGGTATCATGTGCATCAAATAGAGATCAGATGCCAAAGTTACAATCCTGGGAAGTTGATGTACCAATCTACCCCAACTGGGCACATAGTTTGGTGTTTCATCTCCTAGGGTTAGGTTTTTGGATGTTTTTGGTTTTCCATTGTTTCTCAATAATAAATATACCTTCAAGAGTCATTGTAACACAATTCAGAGATAAGTTACCATCACATGAGCTAGTTTATTCCCATTATGTATGTAAGTGTATATTAGTTCCTTGATACTAATGAAATGAAGTTTATTTCTACTACATCTCTATGTTGATGGTTAAATCTGTAATTTGTTGCACTTCTATTTAAATTCGGATCACAGAGACTTATATTTTTATGCACTGATCTTGACTCTTTGTTTTGGCCTTGATCAAAAATTTTGCAGCCACAAGCAACCTTATGCTCAACCTTGCACAATCCCTTTTAGCAAGCCAACCTTGAGCTTGATAACTATGCAAATTTGGATGGTAGACCAACCTTGATGATGGAAATTTCTGAAAACATCCCTTGAGCTCAGAAAATATGCAATGCAATGAGTCAAGAAGTTGCCCAGTCTTACGAAATTGTGCAATCCTTCTTAGAAATGTGCATGCAAGTTTCCCGGAAAAAGAAAAAAGAAAAATAGAAAAAAATCATTATGTTGTAGTGGCTACAACCAAGCTACAAACCTTAATTCCGTGTACTATGATCCATTCTCTATTTAGAGAAAGAGAGTAGATTTGCCTCACATTCCAATTGGGTTTTCACCTGAAGGGGATTCCTAGGATATATCATGTGTCAATTGTCATTTGTGGTATTTTGTTTTGTTGTTCTCTATTTTCTGCATAATTATTAATAGCACACACATACAATAAATATTTTTTTACAAATCCACAATTATATGGAGAAATAAACCCTCATAGTGTTGATTGTAGATTCTTAAGTATAATATATCAAATATGTTGTGATGAACTATCCAATGGGATATCTACGGTAGTTTATAGATTAATGACAGTGACAACACAATTGAATACCATCTCTAGGAGGATTACTCTATAAGATGGATAGGTTACTTGTTCATGAATGTGAACCATTGTAGCTGGTTAGAGACAATCACACCTCCAAGGATGCATGGAACTTTGCTCTAGGAAAGACTATGGCCAATTTGCAGAGGTATGTTTATTGACCCAAGGTGCATGAACAACTAGATATGCTCATTAGGGGATGCATGATGACTTGTATGAACAAGCCTAGTAATAGGAACGAAGGTCTATATCATTCGGTACCTTTACCCATTTGTCCTTATGAAAGAATTTCCATGGACTTTAATGGAGGATTACCAACAACTAGGAAGGGACATGAATGCCCATTTGTGGTAGTCGAAAGGATAAGAAATATTTCTAATTCCTTGTGAAAATAAAATCAGTGGGAATGAAACATAAAACTTGTCCTTTGGACAAGTTTGGGTGCACTTTGGGATACGAAGAAGCATCATTTCAAACATAGAAACAAAATTACTTAGTTCATTTTGGACTACATTTTGGGAGAATATGGACATGAAGTTAAAGAGGTTTACGACATTGACTCCACAAACATATGGGTAGAAAAATGTAGTCAACATGACTTTGGTGAAACTTTTGAGAGGTTTTAATCAGAGGAATCCAAAGAGCTAGCATGAAAATATGGTATATTTACAACACTATTATGAAAAATAAATTTAAACTTCTACTGGTAAGTCCTCATTTGATATTTTTTTAGGATATTTCCCAGCTTCACCATTGGATATTACATATGGGAGAGAGGGACGAGTGAGGAGGCATTTTATAAGCGATTCATTCAAGGTAGAAAAAATTATTGAGAAGATCATGTGAAGCTATCTACAAGCACATGAAACATTGCAGAAGTCATAGGAAAAGTATAAGGCCAAGCATGATCAACATAGAGCACAAAATTCGTTCAAGGCGCAAAACAAATTATGGTTATAGTTAAACAAGGAGAGGCTACAGAGTAGTGGTAAGAAAATAAAGGGTTTCCGATATGTTCCCTTTCAGATACTAATAAATGTTGAAGGTAAAACTTATAGACTTGGTCTATGCTCATAGATGTGCATTTACTTAGTGGTGAATGTCAAAAATTTAAAACACTATGATCATTCCATGGCAGATCATAAAGATGAATAGGTCATACCTTATGAAGATTATTTGGCACTAGATGCTCAGGTAGAGTTGATAGAGGATACATTCTTTTAAGAAGAGGTCTAGAGCTACAAGATAAATACAACATGATGTTATGCAACAAGAGCCAAATGTTAAGAAAACAACTTGCAAAAGAGATAAATCTTCAACTTAAAAATTATCCTCTTAGAGGGGGAAATCACATTTACATTACATAAATGAAAAGTTATTGGATGACACAAATGATAAGACCTCCTTGGTATATATAGGAGTCTAAGGGGTCACAAGATAATCAAAGCCTACATAACTATAATAATATAAGGGCACAACAATAACCATAGTGGGCTTCTATGGGGCACAACAATAATAACAAGGAGGATACATCGGCACAACAATCAAAATAAGGGGATACAATAACAATAAAAATAAGGGGAATACACTAGTATTATAATGACCTACAACATGACCTTTAGAAAATAGGGTTGAAGGGACATCTTCTTGGAAAGGTTAAATGGTACACTCGGTAGAAGAAGGAGAAAATTCCTCACCTCATCAAATAGAATATTTTAGGGACAAAACACATTCCAAAAATGGGATTTTTTTGTCTAGAATGGATTATTATATCACTTTTCATCCATATTAATTTTTTCATAGAGGAAAAAGTGGAGGAATCAACTCACAACACCATTTTTACCAATGGGGCCTAGTTTGGAAGATTAGGGTTTGAAGTCTTATGAGTAGGTTTAGACATCAAATTATTTTTTGGGGGGGGGAAATATAGCACATAAGCATCCCACATTGATTTCGTATTATACACAGAGACCTTTTCAATGGCATAAGAATCACCTCAATCAGAGCTTGTATGCAAAGGTTATGTCACTTGGAAGTTCACCTTGTTGTTTTGACAACCATAATTCAAGAGGATGTCATATTAGCTACTATTATTTATGGAAAATGGGCTAACCACATGATCACGATGAAAAAAATATAAAAGAGTAAAATTATAACTCTACGTAATAGTTGAGAGAATCAAAGCTAACCAGCAGTAGTCTATTGTGATGTGTTATAACTAGCGCACTAGTAGGAAAAGGGGTTCTGTTCCATTCAAGTGCATTTTTTCGAAAGATAAGCAGAGTAGTTGTGAGAGGATAGGGAGAGAGAAAATAAGGAGGATTTTGTCATTGTAGCGACTTAGGCCACATGTATAATTTCTTTGTACTTGCATACATTTTACATTGAGATAAAGAGAGCACAACAACCACATTTTCCATCTAGGTTTTCTCCTAAAAGGTTTTACCAAGTTATATCTTATGTTAACTTTGGTTTGTAAATCTATTTAATTTTTCTCTATTTTCTACATAATTATAATTTGAATGTGTGTGTAATAAAAAATAATTTATTGATCTAGAAATCTAAGGGGAAATAAACCCTCATAGTATATATTTCATATTTTAATCACAATATTATAAGATCTATTGTAACGACCTATCCAATGGAATATCTACAATAGTTTTGGATAATTCTTACTCCAAATAATTTTATAAGAATATTAGAGCTACCCAATCCTACTAGGAAACTCAAAATCACCAAAGTCGATTATGTCCTACACTCACAAGGTGATGGAATGAATATTATGCAAGAAATTTTACCTCCCTCTGCACCCATCTCGTCCAGTGTTTCTTCTATAGATATCTCTATTTTTTTATATGTGTAGAGATTTTTCCTGATTATTTTCTTGACTTATGGGGCATGGAGCAACTTCAAATTTTCCTAGGTCAATATAGTATTTTTTGTATTTTTCTTACAAAAGGGACACCCAATCTAGCTGGGGAAATTTATTTCCAATAATCTTTCATATCGACTGGTCAATTTCCAAAAAACAAAAAAACTGTATATGATGGCCTTCCTAGTAATGGAAATAATATCACGCAACATATTCCACTAACTACTATGTAAGAATCACATGGACCCATACACAGAACCATCTCAATTCTAGTATCCTATCCTAAGGAAAAAAAATAGATTCTGTCTCATTCAGAGGGATAGAGTGAGTTTGTTGGTACCAAGCTAGCCTAGAGGTATACCTACTTTAGGGTTCACGAGGATTGAAGCCAATAGAATGATATTAATAGTCACAAAGCCATTATAACAATATTGATCAAGGAATTATAGCTCATCATGTCAATAGAGGGAATTTCAACTTGGTTGGGGAAGGTTATATCCATTCCACCCAACCACCTTAGATAACCTAAGTTCTAGTATCATGTCTTATATAAGCATAAATCCCCATTTCATTTTGGTCAATTCTAGAATAAATTCTTCTATAATTTCAACCATTTGCCAATAGGGAATGAATCCAAAATAATTTATGATGAAGTGGTGAATATTTTGATAAGAAAAGAGATATATGACGACTAATAGGATAATGTTATTATTAGGATATATGGATGTCAAGAAAAACCCTTACTACTCCCTAACTTTTTACTTGATAGAAGAATTTTCACTAAAGTATAGATATGATACCACTTTTGGATACTTTTATTCATAATAAAATGAAAGGATAGTTTCTTAAACTCATGTTACTATAGGAGAGATTACATTAAGAAATTATTCCCATTTGCAAAACTTGTTGAATTCAACCTAGAAGGAGCCTTTTCTGGTTGCTTAAATCCATGAGATAAGCCAATTTATTCATGAGGTTTTCAGAAGAATGTGGGGAGAATAAAGTTGGGACATCTAAAGCACCTACCCTAATCTACAATGTTGTGATAGAAACAAGTACTGATCTTGAAGGAAAAATAAAGCAAAGAGAGAAAATTCCCTCAAGCTTTCATCCTACTCACAAACCATAGAAGAATCAAAGTTCCACTTTTATATAGAGGAGAAAGGAATCAATTGCTATAAGAGGATATAATAGTGGCCAATACTCCCAAGATAGTGATGGAGATTAGCCACCTCGTCATGTTCGTCTTGAAAAATAAAATGTGGTTTAATCATAAAAAGTAAAATTTTAAGTAAAATAGGGGTCAGGATGCAAAATGACCCACAAACATGTTAGCGAATAGTACCATAGTTCCAAAATGAGTAATGATACCAATGGTTGAAGGACAATTTTTTTTTTGAAGAATTGGTTTTTGTAGATCCCATCTCATTTGGAGATAAGTCTTTAACCATGTGGGATATCCATTATGATAAATCTACAAAAAGATTCACTTTGAAAAGGTGCAAATAAGAAGAAGAAGGTAAATGAATAGCGAAATATATGTTTCACGGTTTAAACCTTTTCTACTCATAAAACTACATCAAACTATAGGAGACACTCTTTCTCATTCAGTAACATAGTAGAAAGTTGAAAAATTGGGATTGAAGAAGAGGATACAAGAGCTTGAATAACATCTTAGTCCAACACCCTTGTTCATGACTCCATTGTATATTCAGGCACTTCAATTAGTAGTTAAAGTAGCCATACCCCAAAATATTAAAAAAATAACACAAATGTTAAAAGAAATTAAAATATATCAAAATGATATTAATAATCCACTTGAAATTATAGAAGAAACAAGGGAAATATCTCTACAATTGAGAAATTTATCTTAGAGAATTAAATCACTTTTTGAAAATTTACAAATAGAGCTTGATAGTGAACAAAAATTTACTAAAAAAATTATTTGAATACATTTGTGAATAAAATCAACTCTCTAAGTGAAATCCAAAGACAATAGTAAGGCTCACCTACTTTAGAAAGGATAATGCTAATCAAAGTAGTTTGGTTTGCTAGAATTAAGATAATCAATGATGCTCTTGCTAAATGTTCAAGCATTGATGACCACAAAAGCAACAATTTCTTCAAGTCCATTAAAATTGTTGATAACCTTAAAGGCCCATGAATGATTAGGGACTCCCTAAACATCCCTAAATATGTTCAAATGAAGAATTGGATGTTATCATAGTTTTATTTTAGGGCTACTTCAACAATTTGGCTAACTTTCTATATGTCTAGATCAAGAAATGGATGATTATGTCCATTAACGACAATAATAACCAATTGGATAACATTTCACAACTATAGTTGGATGCTAAAGGAATAGAAGATGAAATATTTAGTTTGAGAGTGAAGCAAAACACATTCATCCTGCCCATGAAGGAATACATCATAGAATCACTCAAAAATTCCTTAAATGAAATCATTAACCCACAATAACTAGCTTATTAGTTGTGATAAAGAACAATCCATGAGGAAATTCTATTAAAAAAATTGTCCAACAACCACACAAAGAGACAAAATTCATTCCACTTGTGATCCTTCTAAAAGTTTCTGATTACTTCTTTTCCTTTTAAGCAATTCCCTATTCTCTTCTTAGTCTTTGACTTATCCAACTTTGTTGAAGCGTTGTATGTTTATTGAATCCAATCCTTAATTTAATTTTCTCTCTTTCTTCTAGGTACCATTATTAATTATTAATATTTGGTCCATGCAAGCTCAACCCAATCCTTTAAAGAGTGCATTTTATTTTATGTTTAAGTAAAATAAGGTTTGTGATTGCACTTTAAGAAATTGATTTTATTCTAAAATTTTAGGTTCATATATTATTCTTTCCACTCTAGAAGCGAGCTTGTGTTAGGAAGGCATGTGATTTGTGATTCTGAGACATTAATTTTCAAATAAGAAGTAAGACTCTTATGAATATCTTCCTATTCTATTGTGATTTAAATGGGCAAAATCATTTTATAGTTATCTAATCATGTGGACCGATGCTTTCTATTTCAATATATTCTAATTTGCTTCAAATATGTTTTGTTGTGTATGTTTATAGATGGCAATGTGGAATGGATTTATGAGTACACTTTTCTTTTTCTATCAATTCATTATAATTTGAAAAAATACATAGTCCACTCGTACACATATGTGTTGAATGCTTCATTTTTAAAATTGAATTTATATGTCAATCAATCTCACTAAGAGGTATGGAAATGAAAAAATTTACAAGAGTGTATCCTATTAGTTGAATGTCACTTGGATCTTATATGATTTACTAAAAATAAATTCCCAAAATTTGCAGGAATTTATGCACTAAAATAATTTCTTGTTACTGGGATAAAGTTAGCATCTTTCCATCATCCCAACCATGAAGGAAAAGGACCACTAATTTTTTTTTTTTTTTTTTTAATTTCGAAAAGAACAATAATATAGGGATGCATGAAGAGTATTCAAAGGAGAATTTGTCAGGAAATTAGATAGCGTCAAAATACTAAGATTTGTGCATTTGTGATCTAAATCCCAATAGAAATTGATACTAGTTTATTAACTTTTTAAAAGTGCTTGCATGTATTTAAAATCACCAATTAAAAAGAAATCAATTTAAAATACATAGGAAACTTGAAATGAAATTGCAAAAAACAAAAATTACGAACAAAACACACAGGAGATAGTGACACCAATGCATTGATAATGGAGTTCGGTTATCTTCAAGCCTATCTCTCTAGGCCAAGTCTTTAGTGGGGAGGCCTCTTTATTAAAAATTCTCAAAATGATTATACATCAAAATGTAAGCTTCATCTCATCAAAATAATTCGACCAGTGATTTCTGAAGGCCTCAAAACCCCTATTTCGACACTTTATGTGCTCAAAACAATCTCCAAATTGTCATAATAAGCCCAAAAACACTCTTAGTTGCACTCAAAATGACTTGGCATTGTATATTTAAAATATGGAACTTGTGGCTCAAGGCTTGAGCACCCATGTTATAAATATGGATTTTAGGTGTTTGATCCTCATGGAGTGTGATTTGTTTTGTTATTTCGGAGGTTGGTTTTACATATCTATAAAACATTAAAGTTTTTAACAAAGGATATTGTGGCGGGGTTAATGTACCCCCCACCCCACCATACAATAATAAAAAAATACATTAATAAAATAGATGGTGGACTGACAAAAATAGTGTGGAGGTTATAATACATTCCCACCATATGTAACATTTAACCATTTCTAATGTTGGCAGGTCATCGAAAATAGTGGACTCTATCAACCTTCATCCAACATCATCAACATAAAACTTTAAATAGAACCTTCTCCGCTATATATAATAAGTAACACTAGCAGTGTATTGGTAAGGTGCGATATTGATGGAGAGTAGGTTGTTTGTTTGAATCTTGTCGGTTTTTTCTTGGTCGATCCATAATGTTTTTTACCAATGTCATAGGGCCACATCCTCAGGATTGGCTTGTAGCCAACCAACCATGCGATGAAACTTGTCGACACCTCGACACTCTATGTGTCGACCAGAACCATGAGCCTGTTACCTTGATGGTTGGAACCATGAGTTGATCGTTTACTTTCAGAATGCCACATCCTTAGGATTGGCTTGTAGTCAACCAACCACGCGATGACACTTGTCAACACCTTGACGCACTATGTGTTGACCAGAACCGTCAGCCTGTTACCTTGATGACTGGAATCATGAGTTGATCATTTACTTTCGGAATGTCGATAGTTGACTTTGACTTTGACCTATTGACCTTTAACTCTTTTCCATGCTTGAGCCTAAAATTTGACTAGCTCTAACTTCATAATACTTTATCCTTTTTTACACATTCAAGTTGCGTTGGATTCAGAATGATGAAATCCACGCAATGGAGCTAGTTAGATAAGCATATGACAACTTTGATTTTTGAGAATTTCTTGATCATTTCAGATCAATTTTCCCAATCTAGAGGGGGTTGTAACATTAATTTCTATTCTTCAATATTAAAATGGTTAGATTTCTTAAATTTTCCATAGCTTTAAGACCAAGATATCATAGTGAATTGTAATAAATTTCTAGCTTACCAATGGATTTAAATTTATATATCTCATTAAAAATGGGCCTTGATGACCATGAAGGCAAATACAACTTCATATTTACTTAATTGCCAATTTCTACAAGAAAAAAGCTCAAAAAAATGTTGATTCAAAGACAAAACTTTGTCAAACCCACCATGTTTGCAATCTCTAGGGAAACAATGAGAGACAAAAAATTTTGAGATAATGAGAGATACCAACTTTCTTAGCTTCCCTAGCCTGGGTCATGTGGAAAACCAGATGTAGGAAAATTGTTTCCAAGGTTAAGAACCACCAGTTTTTGTAGACCACGTAGTTTTGTTCTTATGCATCCTAAGAGACTATTTCCATGGAGGTCCATGTACCTTATTTTAGATTGGGAATCAAGCTCTATGGTTATGTTTCTGATGAAGAATTTTGAAACCAACTCTAGCATCTCCAAGAGAGAAATCAACCACAACTCTAAAGTTGCCTTCCCTAATAAAATATTGGATCCAAAGCAAGTTCGTAAAGACTTTGAGACCTTGGATGTTAGAGTTCATTTTTCTAATTAGAGAATTGCCACTCAATTCCCAACGTTTTATCTTGGTGATCCCCCAAACTTCTATTGGAATGGTACCAACCATAAGGTCTTTGGTAGATTCAAAAGCTCCAAATTCTTTAATATTCCTAAGCGCTGAAACAAAAGGGACCTTCAATCCCATATGCAAAGTAGAGATGTTATAGACTACTGATGTTCGACATATCAATAAATTGCATATTCCCCAACTTATCCACAATTACATTCTTAATGTTAAATGATGAACCTATCTTCGATGTAGGATTATTTCCCTTCACCACTAGTGGTACAAGCCCATCAATATTATCATCAATGCCCTTTAAAACAAAAAACACTACCAACAAAAGACTATGTTATAAGGATGCTAATGGAAACAACATGGATTGTGATGGAGTCCATGCTCACAAAGTTGTTTCTCGTGAGGGAAAATCCTTTCATGAAAGAGCCAACATAGCCAAGAAAAATTAACATACCATCTTGTAGAAAAATTCTCCAAAGCTATTTGGAATAATACAATAAGTTAGAGACCTTATAGGATTGGAATATGTTGTAGCTGCTACAACCACCCTCCAAAATGTTTCCCATGCTTTGATTTTGGAGCCTTCCATCTATCCAAAAGAGCTTATATCTTACTCTCATCAAATATTCATGGTATGGAAAAGTGATCCAGGTGGATATTGGTGGCCCCCCACATATTCCACTTGGACCACCATTATTTCTTTTAGTTTTTCAGCTTCCTTAATTGTAGCACAGTTTACTATTTTTGGTTGTTTTTTGCATATTGAACTTCCAGAGCCATTTTAAGGCCCTAAATGATGTTTTTTTTCAAAAATCACCAACCCATGGTTGTAGTCCTCGAATATATATTTCTAACTACGTATCATGTGTGTCAAATAGAGATCATATTCGAAAGTTATGACCCTGGGAAGTTGATGTACCAATTTACCGCAATGGGGCCCATAGTTTGGTGTTTCATCTCCTAGGGTTAGGTTTCTGGCTGTTTGGGGTTTTCCATTGTTTCTCAATAATAAATAGGCCTTCAAGCTTCATTGTAACATAGTTCACATCTCTTATTTCCATTTTGTATTGAATCATATTTCATTTATTTGATATTAATGAAATGAGGTTTAATTATCTTGCATCTATGTGTTTATGGTTATATCTCTAATTTTTTGTGTTCCTGTTTAAATTCGGATCAATGGTATTAGATTAGCTTGCTCTTTCTCAATCCTTATTTGCATGTTCCCAATGAGTTTGGGGTATAGGGAGTTAGGGCTCGATCTAGTTGAGCCTTTGCAAGATTAACCTCACAAACCCTGATGGCCACCCATAGTGGAAGAAAAGAAAGATAAGCGAGCAAGAGATCCTATCAAAATATTACTTGAGGAGGCCCTCGAGAAAGAAAGGAACACGATGATGGATAACTTCACCCAGATCCTTCAATAGTTTCCTACCACCAGCATATCCACGTCTAATAGCTATTCTGGAGGCAACACTCCTTTTAAGGTACAAGTAAACTTTGAGATTCCCATATTTGAGGGCCAAGTAGACGCAGACGCCATAGATAAATTCTTAAATCTACTAGAATGACATTTTTATGTTCATGATTTTTCTAGTTGGGAAAAGATTATTTTTTCTCTTCTCAAATTTTCCCCCCACATCAAGGACTAGTGGGAAACCTTCTGTGAGGAAAATGATGAAAGTACACCCTCATTATTTTCAACCACACCCACTTAGAATTTTTTCCGAGATACCATTAGGGAGCAGTCCTACCCTATCTGATCTAGTTGGATATTGGTGGCCACTTTCCTATTCGACATGGACCCTCACAATTGTTTCTTTCATTTTTCTAGTTTCCTTAATTGTAGCACAATCTACTATTTCTGGCATTTTTTCGGGTGGTGGACTTCCGAAGCCGTTTTGAGGCCCTAAATGATGTTTTTTCGGAAATATTCCTGGAAGAAATCCACATGTAACCGTGTTTTTGGTTGTATTCCTTGGAGATATCTTTTCAACAAGGTATCATGCATGTCAAATAGAGATAATATGACCAAGTTATGACCGCAAAAAGTTGGCTTTCCAACTAACCCCAATAGGGCCCATAAACTCTTGGTGTTACATCTCCTCGGGCTAGGGTTTTAGTTGTTTACGGTTTTCTCTTATTGTTCAATAATAAAAAAGCCCTTGAGCCTCATTGTAACTCATTTGAGAGGCATGTAGCCACCACATAGCTTCTCAGAGATAAGCTAACATCGCCTAAGCTACTCTCATTTCCATTTTGTTTGCAAGCATATTTCATCATTTGATATTAATGAAAGACAATGTTATTTTTGTTGCATCTCTGTATTTATGGTTATATACGTAATTTGTTGTGTTCTTGTTTAAGTTCAGATCACTATCGGGAGCTATGAGGATAAATTCATAAAGTGGACCACACTCTTGTAGGGAAGGGACCAAGACGTGTCAAATTTTACTAATGTTTTTCATACCCTTCACATAAAGTTAGGTATCAAGGATTCTGAGAAACATTTGGTACTCAAGTACTGTAGCTGCCTACCTAGGTACATCCAGGATGAGATGGGGTTCCTATACATCTCCTCACTTGGCCCAACATACTGATACAATGTCAATATCGAGCAGAAGCTTAAATAGAAAAAGTGAGACTTTGGATCTGTGAATCCGAAGCAAGGGAAAGGTGCCCCCAAACCGCATAACGAAGGACAAATCCATGGAGGAGTGGCCTAGGAAAACTCGTTAAATCTGCATTAAAATGAAAATGTAGCGAAGATGAAGAAGGACATGGGAAACTTGTGTGAATTCCATAAGACCTCCTCCCACAACACAACTGAGTGTCGGCCCAAGCAGTCACTGTTGGCCGAGCTGAAGACTTTTGAATCAAATGCATGCTCTGACTCTAAGTCATAACCTAACAAGGGGAATGACAAATGGAAGTATATTATTAATGGAGAGCCTAATGCCACCATTTCCACCACGAAGTTCTAGAAGGAGGAACCCGAAGATCCAAAGGAGGAGGAGCACCTTTTCCACTACTAGAGGTGGGTAACGGGTTCCCCACTATAGCTCATTGTCGATAGTGGGAGCCAAAAGAACCTTGCTTCACTAGAGTTAATGAAGTGGTTGGGGTTATCGGCCACATCATACCCACAATCGTACATCATCAGGTGGCTTCACTAAGAATAGGATCTTCACGTCAGCTAGCAGTGTCTCCTTCGATACACCATCAAGCCCTTCATGGATGAGGTACTATGCGAGGTTTCTCCTCTTGATGTTTGTGATGTATTATTAGGCCAACCATACTTATGGAAGTGACATGTTGTGTATGAGTCAAGGGCTTGCACTGTTATTGTTACCTTAGGAAATAAGTTGTATAGGATATCAAAGGTAGTGCCACCTACCACCATCACTTTGGTTTCTATAAAATAATGTAGTAAGCTCATTTCAAAAACTAGGAAATTTGTTTTCCTAATGATACACCCTTAGGGAAAGAAGAAGGCAGTGGCCACGACCTCTAGATAGGGCCCCTATACACGACAACAACTGATGGACAAGATCATGGAGGAGTACGAGGACATGTTCACCTCCCTTGCAGGGGTGCCTTTGCATTGTCAGATCAAGCATTCCATCGATCTGAACCCAAGTTTGTCGTTGCCCAATGGACTAATCTATCGACGCTCTATTTTGGAGAACAAAGAAACCATTAGGAAGATTTAGGAGATTTCTTAGAAAGGTCACATCTAGCTAAATTCATCGACCTGTGAGAGCCCGATCATGTTGGTATAGAAAAAGGATGGGACTCGTAGACTCTATATTAACTATCAGTCGTTGAAAAAGATCAATGTACAGAATAGGTACCCGACCCCATGGATTGATGTGCTTTTGGACCAAATCAAGTGGGGAAATATTTTAGCAAGATCAACTTGAAGTCCAGATATCACCAAGTACCAATCGAACCCTTCGATGTGTGGAAGACTACCTTCAAAGTCAAGGGGGGCCTTATTGAATGGCTGGTTATGCTTTTCGGGTTGACGAAGGCTCCTGAAACCTTCATGAGGTTGATTGATGGCATCTTGTGACCATTCACCAACTCATTTTTACTGGTATACTTGGATGACATCCTGATCTTCAATCAGAGTTGGGAAGAGAACCTCCACCATGTTTGTCGGGTTCTCCAAACACTGTGGCAACACCAGTTGTGTGAAAATTTGGAGAAGTGCACTTTTGGTATGTCCCAGGTTCATTATCTGGAATACATTATTGATGAACAGGGGTTGCATGTGGATTTAGCCAAGATCTAAGTCATTCGTGATTGGCTAGCCCCAATCACTATGATAGAGCTCCGTAGCTTTCTTGGTCTTACCAATTTCTACCACATGTTCATGTTGGAGTTCTGACTTGGCCCTTGAGATAAGTGACCGGCGAGGAGAGAAAGAAAGATTATTTTGGTATAAATCTCAATAGAAGGCATTCGTAGAGTTGAAACATCGCCTCTTCTCTGCACCAATGCTCACATTACTAGACTTTCAATAACCATTTCAGAATGAGAGAGATGCCTCTAAGTATGTTGTTGGGGTAGTCCTTACTAAAAAGGGGCATCGAGTGGAATATCACAGTGAGACACTTTCAGACACAATCCTTAAGTATCCCACTCTGTAGGCATGTCAACAAGTGAAGCAGGACATTTTGGGGAAGCAAATGGTCATCTACACATACCACCAACTTCTACAGTTCATACAAACGCAAGGGAAGTTACAGAATGATTGCCATCACAAGTAGTCCACATACATGCAACAGTTCCATTTGAATATCAAGTAAAAGAAGGGTAGCACCAATAATGTTACAAATTTCCTTAGCTTACCACCAATCATGGCGTTCACCACTGTGCTCAACTCATGTGGGTACAAGACTTATGATTCTCCAATTATCTATAAAAGTGACCCAGAATTCATCCACGCATGCCAAATGTTGTTGGAGGGTCAACAACTTCCAAAATTTCACCTCCAATATGCACTGTTATGCCACCTGAGACACCTTTTTATTCCTTCAAGCAAGAGTACCAAGATGATTTTGGAAACACACTACAGTCGAGTCGCTTGGCATGTCGAGATAGCCAAAATAGTAGTAGTAGTGCATATCTATTTCTATTGGCTGAATCTTAGATAGGATGTTGGATAATACATGAGATCTTGCACTACCTGCATCATTTCCAAACTGACCATCAAGAAGAAAAGCCTCTATAATTTGTTGCCTACCCCTAAATGACCTTGGGAATTCATATCCATGGTTTACATGTAAATTATTCCTTCTACTGAGCATGGAAATGACTATGTTTTTGTGGTCATCAATAGATTTTCGAAGATGGCCATTATGGGGGCCTGCAAGAAAAATATCACAGTAGAAGCCACTACTAAACTCTTCTTTGAATGAGTGTGGGTACACTTTGGGATCCCACAGTCTATCATCTCAGATCAAGGTAGCAGGTTCCTTAGTACATTTTGGTCCAGTCTTTGGTTGATGTTGGACACCAATCTCACTAAGTCCACAACTTCCCATCCCCAAACCAATGGCTAGATAGAGGTCATCAATAGCATGATCGTACACATTCTGTGCATGTACAACAAAATTCATCCACACAAATGGGATGTGAGCCTCCCCTATATCCAACACATCTATAACCAAGCTCTCCATAGCTCAATTGGCCACAACCCATTTTAGGTGGGCTTGCGATTCCATCCATTATGTCCCATGATGTGGCCATACCATTTGCAGCTACTCAGGCTGATTCGACTCATGTCTAGTCACAAGTCGATAAGGCAAACAACTTCATTGAGAACATTCAGCTCATCCGCCAACAATTCCATGAGATGTTTGACAGAGCCAATGCTAAGTACAAGTAGCGACATGATCAACATTGGGTGCCACACAAGTTTCAGGTGGGAGACAAATTTTGGCTACATTTGGAGAAGGAGCCCCTCGTTGGGCCCCACAACAAGGTTCGCCCACTCCAATATGGGCCATACTTTATCATCAAGGTAATAGAAGAAAATTCCTTCGACCTTATTATTCCACCATTCCTTGGTCTTCACCCAATGTTCAATGTGGAATGCCTTTGGCCCTACTTTCCACCATTGTTAGACACATCTGACCTTGCAGAACAACTCACACAAATAGAGTTAAACACAAACTGCATGGAATAAGCCACAATTGATTGGATCATGGACACATAGTTTAAGAACACTCAACAACAAAGGATTCAACTATATCATGTTGTCAAAGAAGGCCAACTCCTTCACCATAGCAGGTGTCTCACCAGCGACCAAGTTCAATAGAAATTTCTTCATCTCATGCAGGAACTCAATGCAATGGGAACCATTGCTTCCTAAGGGGGGAGGAATGATCTAGGTGTATATTGGTGGCCACCTACCTATTTCATTTGGACCCCCACCATTGATTCTTTCATTTTTTTCATTTTCCTTAATTGTAACATAATTTACTATTTTTGGCAGTTTTTCGGGTCCTGAATTTCCAGAGCCATTTTGAAGCCCTAAACAACGTTTGTTTTTAAATTACCAAAGGTAAATATGTGTCTTTGCTTTGATATTTGGTATCATCAGTTGTATTCTATAGATAGATCTTTCTAATGAGGTATCGTGTGGGTCAAATGGAGATCGGATGCCAAAGTTACAACCCTGAGAAGTTGATGTACCAATTTACGCCAACTGGGCACATAGTTTGGTGTTTCATCTCCTACGGTTAGGTTTTTGGATGTTTGGGGTTTTCCATTGTTTCTCAATAATAAATATGCCTTCAAGAGTCATTGTAACACAATTCAGAGATAAGTTACCATCGCGTGAGTTAGTTTATTCCCATTCTCTATGTAAGCATATATCAGTTCCTTAATATTAATGAAATGTTGTTTATTTCTGCTGAATCTCTATGTTTATGTTAAATATGTAATTTTTTGCGCTTCTGTTTAAATTTATATCACAAAGAATTATATTTTTATGCTTTGCTCTTGACTCTTTCTTTTGGCCTTGATATGAAATTTTGCAGCCACAAGCAACCTTCTGCCTTGACCTTGCACAATCCCTCTTGGTAGGCGAACCTTGAGCTTGAGAACTGTGCAAATTTGGATGGAAGCCTAACCTTGATGATGGAAATTTCCCAAAACATTCCTTGAGCTTAGAAAATATGCAATGCAATGAGTCAAGAAGTTTCCCAATCTTACAGAATTGCACAATCCTTCCTGGAAATGTGCATGCAAGTTTCCCAGACAAAGAAAAAATAAAAATAGAAAAAACGCATCCTGTTGTAGTGGCTACAACCACACTCCAAAATTTTTCCTTCACTCCTTTTTGTAGCCTCCCTCCTCAAAATCATAGAAACTATCTTGCATTGATCAGGTACTTGTTTTTATTTGATTTTATCTATCACTTAATGGCTTGTGTTCACTAACTTGTTTCATCGACTAACCACAAGCTGACCCAACACTTGGTTCACATCTGATCATTCTCTTCTTGGGAAAAAATGTACGATCTTGGAGGGAAATTTTTTGTCCCCTCAAGAATTAAACAGAGCAACCTAGTAGCTGCCCTACATTAAAAAATGCACAGAGCAGACTAGCTAACCTTGCTCTGGAAAAATGTGCAGAGCAGGCCATCCAACACTTCTCTCCAGAAATTGTTGAAAATAGCAACAAGAAATGCTAAATATAGATGTGCAAAAAATAACATTGTTATAAATAGCATTTCAGGATACGTTCCAAGTTTAGTTAGTCCCTGAACTAAAATTGAGAATTAGAATTCCAATTTGATCTTAGCAACTGTTTGAAAAATAATTAATTAATCATCTTGAGTTAATTAGTTGGAGAAAATCAAACATGAAGTCTATGTGAAGACATCAAACAGTTTTCCCTCTGAATGAGGAAGTTATCCCTTAATTAAAGTGATCAGGATGAGTTGTACTTTGAGTTGTAATCAATTAGCTCAGTTAACTGAGTTAGGTCTAGTTAGATTAGTTCCAACAATTTGTGGAACTGATTGTGAGTTCAGTTAGTTAATGCATGCATGCATATAACTACTATACTTTAGATAACTCAATATTCTATCATAAATAACTCATGCATGCCAGTTCAGTGAGAGACCCAGTTGAGATCAGATGATGGGACAATGTACTATCAGTTGCAAGAATATTCCATTGAGGATATCTATTGTATGCAGAAGGAATTCATTCCCTGGAGATTGTTCAATTACTTCTGAGTTTGGTGAGTTGTGTGAGAGGAAATTCACACAGGTGGCAGCTAGAGGACCCAAGAGAAACTGTGCAAGGAAATAGGAGGCTTGGAGGACTGAAGGAATGGATATGTTATGTTTATTCAGTCCACGAGCAACATTGAAGGATTGTACTGAGAATTGGATAGCTTGTGAGCTAAAGTTTTGTGTAATCCAAAGATATTTCCACTTGTATGACAATACAGATATCCGGTTTTTTAGCTGAGGCTTTCCCCAGAGTATTCTTCTAGGTTCAAGTGTGATTGATTTCTCATTCTCTGTTATATGTGTTCTATTTAATCTCGCAAGTTTGTTTGTAGAAGTAGATCAAGTATTTTTATTTAGTATATTGCATTATTAGGTGATTTACAGTGGGAAATTCTACATGGTATTGGAGCAAAGGTGATCAAAGCAGAGAACAATATACAAAGAAGGGAGAAGTTCAAAGTGTGAAGTTACTGATTATAGAAATCAAATTCTTATCACGTCTCAAATTTCCCCAATGGTGTCCAATGGTTTGAGACTCGAGTATGTCCTGGATGGAAGCTCGAACTATATAGCCTCGAAGGATCGCATAGAAGCGGTACTAGAGGAAAAAGGTTTGAAGGACTTCATTGATCAAGAAGTCCCCAAGCCATCAACTGCTAATGCCCAAGAATTGGCAGAATGGAAGAAATGTGTGGCTAGAGCAAGGAGGATTCTTCTAGAGGGAGTTTGAGAACACATTGTCTCGAGTCTCCATGGGAAGGAGACACCATTTTGAATGTGGAAAACATTGAAGGATCTATATCAGAACACCAGCGATCAGAGGAAGTTGGCATTGAAAGACAAGCTTGAGAAAATCAAGTGTGGAAAGGGTGACAGGATCTCTACATATCTGTACAAGCTGCCCACCTGCAAGGATGAGCTTGGAAGTGTAGGAATCAGGACAACCGATGATGACATGGTGAGTCTTTCTCTCCTCGGTCTTCCTACGAGTTGGGATAGCTACCAAGACTCGATAAATGGAAGAGAGAAACTGCCATATTGGTAATGACTTTAGTCAGATCTAATGCAGGAGGAGATAAGGAGAAGCACCAGAGATGGATATTCATCAAAGAAAGATGATGAAGAAAATATAACCTTAGCGAGTAAGGCAAGGAAAGGGAAGGGTAAGGCCTCCCATTCCAAATTGAGTTCATCCCATGGTGGGAAGAAGATTGAAAAATCGAAAGTGCCATGCTTTCATTGTCATGAGGTGGGCCATTATGCTACAAATTGTCCACAAAAGGAATCCAAGAAATCATCCTTGAGGGGATCAGATGGTGAGGCACTAGCCTCACAGTTCGAATTGGATTTCACCCTCATCACATGCATGGTTTCATCGATGGTGGGTTGTGTTTGGTACGTGGATAGGGGAGCCTCATTCCACATTGTCCTGGCGATGAACCACACTGGTTTGTTCGAAACACGTCGACAAATGATTTCTTATGTGATTTTGCTGAAAAGTTTCTCATAGACAAGAGTCTATTCGGTACCTTGGAGGAGAAGGACCTCTAGATGCACATAGAGATGGGTGATGATGGAAAGTACTATGTTTCAGGTGAAGGTATGGTTGTGTTTCAAAGGGAGCATGGAGCTCCTCTCACCCTGGCTAATGTAAAGTATGTGCTTGGTCTGAAGAAGAACCTTGTGCTTGTCACTATGCTGGAAGACGAAGGCTATGGTGTAGTCTTTAGTAAAGGAAAGGCATTCCTAAGGCTTATTAGCACTGGACAGACCAAGAGGATTGGGATTCGAGTAAAGAATCTCTACAAGCTAGAGGTAGACGACTGTGCTATATTGAGTTCCAAATTAGAGTGTGCAAAGACAATATTTTGGTGAGCTATGGCATAGAAGATTGGGCCACTTGAACCATTAGTCGTTGAAGATCATGAAGTAGATTTCTACCGGACTTCCCAAGGGAAAACTGGAGCAAGTGGATACATGCAAAGGTTGTACCTTAGGTAAGTATGCAAAATCTTCCTTTCAAGGTCGAGACAGTAGAGCTGGAGCATTCCTAGAGCGAGTTCATACATATGTGTGTGGACCATTCTCTACAACCTCCAGCACTAAACAAAGGTATTGTGTTATTTTTATTGATGATTTTTCTCGTAGATGTTGGATATACTTCATGGAGAAGAAGGATCAAACCTTCTCAAGGTTTTGCGAGTTCAAAGCCTTGGTTGAGAAAGAATCTAGAAAGAAAATAAGAGCCTTGCAAAGCAAAAATGGTGGAGAGAATGTCTCCCAATAGTTTAAGGACTTCTATGCAGCAAAAGGAATTAAAAAGTAGTTGACAGCACCCCTTAACCCACAGTAGAATGGGGTGGCCGAAAGGAAGAATAGATCAATTGTGGGAGAAGCTTGGGTGATATTGCATGACCAAAGCTTACCACTTCATTTGTGGGCTGAGGCATGCAATACAACATTATAGTTGCAGAATAGAAGCTCGCATCATATACTGGGGATGAAGACACTAGTGGAGGCATTTTCTGGGAAGAGACCAGATGTGAGTCACTTCAGGATCCTTGGATCATCATTTTATTTCCATGTGATCAAAGGTGCCCGGAAGAAGCTAGAGCCAAAAATTGAGTTGGGGATACTTGTGGGGTACACTGACACCCCACAACTATCAGATGTTCTTGCCTACCAATCAGATGATAGTGGTATGCATAGATCTGAAGTTCGACGTTCAGAAAACCATGTGAGTGTCCCTTGAGAGGGAGTTCAAGTTGCATGTAGAGGAGGAAATTTTGGTTCCAAAGGAGGAGGAGCATTAGACTGATGCAGAGAAGCCACAGACAGAGGATCCAGGAGTGGAGACATCCACTCATGCAGATTATTTCAAAGATGGGTGGAAACACTCAAGCGAAGCTGATATATTGGTGATGGATGAGAGAGAGAGAATATGGGACAGCCATCCTCTCAGCATAGACAGAGGAGATCACTCGAGCGGTGCACTGGTTACATGGCCCTATTTGGGGAGTGTGTAGAGACTGAACCATCTTCCTTGAAGGAAGCAGTGCAATAGCCAGTCTCGGTTGATGCTATCATGGAGGAGTACGACTCCATCATTGGGAACAGTGTTTGGGATGTTGTCCCAAGACTGGAGGACAAATTAGTGGTGAGTTCCCAATGGCTTTACAATGTAAAGCAAGTAGCTAATGGCAATGTGGAGAAACATAAGGCAAGGTTCTTTTCCTGTGGTTTCTCACAGGTCGAGGGGATCAACTATGATGACACTTTTTCTCTTGTAGCAAGGTACTCATTTATCAGATTGATGTTGGTAGTATCAGCACAGATGGGTTGGAAGATCCATCAGATGGATGTGAAGAATGCATTCCTCAATGCAAGATTGAAGAAGAGGTGTACATAGAGCATCCAGAAGGATTTGAGACCTTCGGTCGTGAGTCACATGTGTGCTGACTCAAGAGAGCTTTGTACGGGCTGAAGCAAGCACCTCGTGCTTGGTACACTAGGATCAACAGCTATTTCACCGAGTTGGACTTCACAAACAATGAAGCAGATGTGAACCTTTACCACATCATGGTAGAAGGTAAGCCATTGATCATTGTTCTTTATGTTGATGATCTGATATTGACAGGTGATGATCAGTTGATCAAGTCTTGCAAGGAGGACCTTGCAAGAGAGTTTGAGATGAAAGACATGGGTCTCATGCACTACTTTCTAGGCATGGAAGTGTGGCAAAAGGATGGGGCAGTGTTTATGTCTCAAGGAAAGAATGCCAATGAGATACTTAGGATATTCCACATGGATAAGTGCAAACCCATCCAAACTCCTCTAGCTAGTAACTGGAGGAAGGAGGATGCTACTTCAGGCGAGGTACTAACTGCCACTGTTTATCGATAGCTTGTGGGTTCATTGATGTATCTACTGAACACATGACCATATTTGTGCTTTGCGGTGAACAAGCTGAGTCAAGCTATGGTTCAGCCTACCAAGCTATTTTGGAAGGTAGCGAAGCATGCACTGAGATACCTCAAAGGCACATCTCAATATGGATTATGGTATAGACGGATAGAGGGAGTGAAGCTTCAGGGCTTCACAGATGCAGATTAGGTAGGGAGTCCATCATATCGGAAGAGCACTTCAGGAGGAATTTTCAACCTTGGTTCAGCTTAGTTTCTTAGTACAACAGGAAACGGAGGTCAGTTACACTTAGCTTAGCAGAGGCTGAATAAATGGCTTCCAGTCAGGCAGCATGTGAGGCCATTTGGATGCAGAAAATTTTAGTTGGATTGTTTTGTCAAAGGATCGATCCGGCTGTGATCTATTGCAATAATAAGATTTGTATCAAACTCTCTGAGAATCCATTATTTCATGATAGTTCCAAGAACATCGATATTTGGTATCATCATCTTCGAGACTGTGTCCTGAAGAGGATCATGTTGCTACTGTATGTTTTGACCAAGGAGCAAGATGCAGATATTTTGACCAAGGCATTGTCAAAATGCAAGTTCGAGTTCCACAGAGATAGGATTGGGGTAAAAGATAATACCTTTATTGTTGAGAGGGAGTGTTGAAAATAGCAACAAGAAATGATAAATATAGAAGTGCTAAAATAGAATTTCTATAAATAGCATTTCCAGATACATTCCAATTTTAGTTAGTCCCTAAAATAAAATTGAGAGTTGAAATTCGAATTTGATCTTAGCAACTGTTTGAAAAAATAAATAATTAATTCATCTTGAGTTAGTTAGTTGGATAAAATAAAACGTGAAGTCTATGTGAAGATATGCAATAGTTTTCCTTTCGATTAAGGAAGTTATCCCTTAATTAAAGTCATCAGGATGAGTTGTACTTTGAGTTGTAATTAGTTAGCTTAGTTAACTGAGTTAAGTCTAATTAGATTAGTTCCAACAGTTTGTGGAACTAATTGTGAGTTCAGTTAGTTAATGCATGCATGCATGTAACTACTGTACTTTAGATAACTGAATATTCTCTCATAAATAACTCATGCATGTTAGTTCGGTCAGAGACCCAATTGAGATCAGATGATGGGAAGTGTACTATCAGTTGTAGGAATATTCCATTGAGGATATCTCTTACATGTAGAAGGAATTAATTCCTTGGAGATTACACAGCTACTTCTGAGTTTGGTGAGTTGTGTGAGAGGAAATTCACACAAGTGGCAGCGAGAGGACCCAGGAGAAACTGCATAAGGAAATAGGAGGCTTGGAGGACTGAAGGAAGGGATATTTTGTGTCTATTCAGTCTATGACTAGCGTTGAGGGATTGTATTGAGAGCTGGATAGCTTGTGAGCTAAAGATTTGTGTAATCCGGAGATATTTCCGCTTGTATGATAATATAGATATCAGGGTTTTTAGCCGAGGCTTTCCCCAGAGTATTCTTCTATGTTCATGTGTGAATGTTTTCTCCTTCTTTGTTATATGTGTTCTAATTGATCTTGTTCAATATCAAGTAGATCAAGTATTTTGCTTTAGTATATTGCATTATCAGGTGATCTACAGTGGGAAATTCTATAGAAATTTGTAGAGCATGCTAGCAATCACTAATCTACCGAAATGCATAGAGCAGGCTAGTAGCCTTGCTATGGAAAATTGCGTAGATCTGGCTAGCCAGTGGAGCCCACTTAGCCCAGAAACAATGCGTATGATTTTCCCTCTGTGACTGTACATTACATGTGTCGGTAGGTTATATGGTCCTCTCGATAACTATGGAATCCTTCCTTGCATGTCAGGTAGGTTTTCCTAAAAAAGAAAAAAGAAAAAGTGAAAAAAAATCCGTAGATTTTAGGGATATATTTTTTGCAGTGGGAGATACATGTGAAGTTGATTTTAGAAACATCCTGCCAAGTCTCACTTTTTCCTAGATTTGTGGCATGCACATCATAAACCCTAAGTTCTCCAAATATATTTAAACGATGCCCCAAATCTCATTCTTCACATTCAATCTTGGATCTCTGGCATTCCCAAGGCATCTAGGCACCTTCAGCACAGTCAACACAAATTTTCTAGGTAAGTTTTGCTTTTTCATGTCTTTTGCCACTTTTTTGTCGCTTTTTATTTCTCGGCTTGTATGAGTGTGGTTTTCCTTGTTTTATTGAATGACCACTGGAATTTCAATGTGTTTTAACTTGTAGAAGTGTTGTTCCAAAATTTTCATTACATTTCCTTAGTGTCACAAGCATAACATTATTTTTGCACTAATAGATGCCGTTGCGGCGACTCTCTCCATGAGCTTCATGGTTTTTTCATTTGACTAATTTCTACACTTACCTAAATTGCATGCATATATATTCATTTAGATCTGCACCATCTATGCACACACTTTCAATCCTTCACATTTTCAAGTTTCCCTTGGGCTGATTTGGGCTGCCTTAGCCTAAATCTTTATGCTCCCAGCATGTACTGAACATTTGTGGTAGTCAAGGCTGTGGCTTGCCTCCAGGAATTATGCAAAGGCTGCCTGCACTGGCCCCTAGCTTTGTTCTATGCAATCCTGGGATGCAGCGAAGCACTCTTACCCACTCGAACAATGCAATGCATAGTTCTAGCCATCAACCCAGTGTTATCTGGGAATAATGTCCACTTGGATGCTGTTATTCCCACTGAGATGGGTGGCTATCTTAGAAACAAAAAATCAAAGTCTACTTTTGTTTCCTATTATGAAAATAGATGAGAGGAGGACCAAGAAGACCAACCTGAGTCTTGCGCTTGATTTCCTCTCCTTCTTGATAGAACTTTGCGACTTCTTCTTTGTCTGCCCGGCTTCAGAAGAACCTGTGGAATCACAACAACATACTACTATCCAAGAAACAAAGATCTAAATTCATAAATAATACAGGATCAAATATGTATTAACCATATACATGAATATATAAACAAGTGCACAAGAATATGGAAGGAAACAAGAATAGCTTTATTCAGATGAAAAGTAGTAAGAGGATTACAACCATGTGCTCTGACCCAACATCATCCTCCAGCTAAGAAGCCCTTCTTCACCTCAAGCAAAGCTAGATCACCCAACACTGTGAATGTACACCAGAAAACCAACATCACTTCTCTCTAAGATACAAAATTCCAGCCCTTGGATCTCTGTGATGAGGGATCCATATATCGATGATTACATAGAGGTGAGTCATCTTTTGGGATCTTTATTAGTGTCTTCTCTCTGATAGTTCTTGCTTCCACTTGGAGAATGATGATATCTTACTCATCCCTAGTAGAAAATGGAGAGGAAAGTGTCAGAGGGGAAGCTTATGGAAGATTCCATTATCTTCCAACTCGCATTTTTGTCCCTACCATTTCTCCATTCTTGACCATCGCACCCTATAGAGGAGAAAATTAGTATGCATCACACCTTGTACACTGGGAAGGTGATATGCATCACACCCCCTGCATTGAGCTTTCAGTATGGTCCAATTTTGACCATTTATGAGCAGTTTTCAGTGGACAACTTCTGGGAGATGATGTAATCAGTTGACCTTGTTCCTTTAGGCAGTGAAGCAACACTTTTAGGGACTTAGGAGCCCTCAGTTTATGGACATTTATGATTGGGGTTGAAGTACCCAAAAATGTCTATAATAGTTGCCCCCTAAAGCATGAGGTCATTAATCTTTCTGATGTTGGGTGAAATGCTTTACTATGAGGATCTGAAGCTTTTTCGAGCTGGGAGGAAACCTGTAATACGATACAATACAATACATTATTTTGACAACATTTTTTCATGATCTAGCTGAGGCAGGCATTCCCATGCTCAGCGTTATGAATTCATTTTCATGCACATAGGATAGACAATCGTCTGTGTGACAGACTGATGATATGGACACATCATCCTTTGATTTGGATGATCATCCGTTTGGCAATGATGTACATTAGATGTTTTTATATTCCTGAATATATCACAGCCCGGATGGATGAAACTAGATTCGGGGTCTTCAAAACTCATTCAATCTTCACTCGAAGTACAAGTTGATCCATGTGAAAAATGTTCTGGAGTCGAACATGGAAACACATTGCCTGATTACCAGCCAATGATGTAAGCTATTAATAGGCGCGAGAGGAATCACCAATAATGACAATGACCCTCAAGGTACTACAGTACAATTCACGTGGTGTGAAGAGGGACTTGGCGTCGAACACCACGTAAAATCTCTCGGTCGAAGGCCATTGATGTAAACTTGTCGCCGACAGTGAGAAACTTGCCATTGAGGCATGCAAGCTTCAAAGTACTGAAATGGTTGTTCCTATGTCAACTTCTTGGATAATGAGCTTATGCCGACAAGAAACGACCCATCGCAGGAGGGCCTTAATGAATCCCACATCAATAACACGGAACGAAGCAAATGATTTTGGAGCTGAAAACAAACTGACGATACAGGGTTCGGGGTGGCGGTCATGAAGGAATGAAGCATGAATGTATTGCAGCGGGTGAGACACAGGTGAATTGTCTGAATGAATTCTCTTGAACATATCAGCAACACTGACGATGGATTTGTAGTGTTAGCCTCCTGCTGCAGCAGGTTACTCATATTTCATGATTGACATTTTTACAGACCAAATATGACATACTTTGCATGCTGCAATGCTCCATATTTGCTTAACAGTCTCTAAGCGAAGAAGGCTACTCAGAGTTCATCTAACTGCTTTCCAAATTTTGAGCAGTTATTCCAGTGTTGTTCAATTTTTAGTTAAAGGGAGGTCCAAACAGCTTAATCTTGGTCTCCCTAGATTTCAATTTCCTGTTTTAGAATATAGAGAATGAAAATCTGTCCAAACAGCTTAATCTTGGCAGATTCTTAGATAGGTAGAGAATCAAAGGAGCCCAACTGCTTAATCTGGGCCCTCGGATGAAATAAGGGTAGTTCGTAGATAGGAAAGCATGAAAAAGAAAAATTGGAATGATGGGTTTGCAAGTCTAAGTGCACCCAAACCAAAAGAAAAAAAAATGTTAGGTAAGTAGGCTGGGTAGGTAGTTTTGAGGTTGCAAGAATCTTCATTGCTCATCAGTTCCAGGTTTGCAGGTGTCATCTCTACTCAGGACACAATCACCAGGCAGTTCTATGAGAAAAGCTCAAAAACAGGCATAACTAATTTCCTTTCTCCATCTCCCCCTAGTCATTTACTAATTTCCCCAAAAAGAGGTCACGATCTACTTGATACTTCTTAAGTTCCATCATTTTCATGTCATTAGCTTGGGTAAAGATCTGCTTTACTCAAAGATATTCCATACTCTCTCTATAAGGTTCTATCCCCTCGTTGCAACCTAAGGTATCCTAAACTTAGTGCTTTCTTACCATCTCCATATTGACTACTGACATTATTATTTAACTCCCTATATTTTTCCCATCCCCCTACTAAAACTATGTAAATCATCCCCTATGTAAATATCCCTCCCCCTGGTTGAAAAATAACCATAAGTACCCCCGGGAATTGCTCAGTTTGTCTGAAACTTGGCAAGAGCCCTCATGCTGCCCCTTCAACCCATCTTCTAAAAAACAATGGACTCCTTCCAAAGTATAAAATCCCTTTTTAGGTTATCGGACCCCTTCGGAGGCCTCAAATGCTTTTCCAACGCACAAACTCACTCCTTCCGACCGCAATAGACCCCTTGCCAATTTCCTTAACACTTTGTAGATCCTAGTAAGCCATCTCACGTCGCCATATCACAATATTCTCACCATATAAGTTATGCCCCATCCGTTGTTACCCGATGCGATATCGCGATATCGGCGATTGGCAGTCGTAAGCGTCGCATGTCCAAATGAAATACCTTCTCGTTCCCCGCCGATGCGATATTGCGATCGCATCGGAAGAAGTTCATCGCATCGCCTTAAAGTATGAGCACCCCACCATGTCACATCTGTACCAGGGACCCACTGCTGACGTCATCCGCCGTATTGCTGATGTCAGCAGCCAAAAAACCGAAAATTCGCGCAGGAAGAAAAATCGCACTTCGGAGCTCCAGAACAAGAAACAGAGGCAGTTTTTGAAATAGGCTGTTTTGGGGTGAGAAATAGGCCGTTTTGGGGAATCTTTAGGGAATCTTTTGATTCCTTGGCCCGTTTTGCACTGAAAAAGCCCGAAATCGCGCGATTTTGCCAAATTAATCCGGTTTAAAGACGGGAAAGGACCAGAGACATAGATTAAAGAGTATCAGATCAAATCAATAGGGAAAAGGCACGTCAAAGAGTATCAGCAAGCGGCGAAAACCATCAATGTAGCGGCAAAGAGTACCAACGAAAACATTAAACAACAGCCCAAAGTAGGAGAAAAATTTAATACCTTCCAGCCAAGTCAAAGAAAGAGGGCGAAGCCACTCAGAAACCCTCAAATCATAATTATTGCACATTTAACTCGCACCAGAACAAAACTATAGATCCTGAAGCACAGTTATTCCAGCAGTACCGCATCGAGCCCCCAAGGGCCACATTGCACTCCTTTTGATTTTGCTGCCTCTAGCGCAACCCAAAGGACTTACCTGCATTTAATCCCAATGACAATTAGGTTTTTAGAAAAAGCTTTTCCAGTAGACCTGTTTAGGTCAATTGTAATCAATGACTTTCTGATATTTTGCTTATATATACCACCCTAAAAGATGGAGTAGGGGCTGGTTGGTGAGTCGAGGAAGTTGCTTAATCTTTGATATCTCAACAATTTTTTCAAGCAGAGACCCGCATTGTAACTGTCATACTTTCTATAATCAAAGACTGCTGAAAGCATGGATTTCGAAACTGTTTGATGTGTTTAATTGGTCGATGAGTGATTATAGAATTCCCATGCTTCTACATGGTTCAATAAGTGTTTCTCAACTCTGTTAATTTTCATGTTTTGTTTTACCACCGTTCCGCCATCTAAATTGCAGAAAACAAGAATAGCTTAGGATTTGTTTAACTACACCTTAAGCTCAATTTCTGCATATTTTCATGTTTTCCTCAGAAATAGTTATGAACATGTATACTTAAATGATCTTGTTTACATTGTTTCTTTCACATATGAATGAGAGTTTAAGAATTCTTAGCTGCTCCTAGATAATCATTCATTCACTTCTCCTCTTTTTCAGTTTGATGGAAGATTCTCCTTTTCCTTTCATCTCTGATCATCAGTCCATCCTTTCAGTAAATTGATAATTGTATAATGTGTGGCTATCCCGCTCCTTAATCCTCTTGTGACCAAGAACACGCAACAACAAGCCTTAATCCATGACTCCATGCCCAATGATTTGAAACTTATCACATCTTACCTTGCCTCTTTGCTTGAGATTTCTACCTTCCATCCAAATACAAACAAAAACCCTGAGCTAAAAGCTAGCCTAAAACCATCAACAAAGTTGAATCATTAAGAGAGAGCCCTCTCTGATTGGAGGTGGGCTAGAACCTGCAATCCAAAGATTGGTTTGTGGTTACCTCGGCTGTATCCCTAAACAGGAGCCTAGGGACAACCTGAGTGATAACATAATGGCGACTCCACTAGGGACCTCCTCAGATAAATTCATTAAACCAGTCTACAACCCTACAGAGGAAGAAACTGACCTGTGAAAGTCTGAGTCGACCTGTGTTGTTGCGGTATTTAGAAAAGGTTCCCAAAAAATAGAGTAGAAGCTGGCTCCTAAGAAGAAAATTTGTAATACATGATCAAATCCTTATCCAAATAGCCCAGCTATTGTTGAAAATCTGAATTTGATTCCTAAGATCATTAGAAAACAAAAACAAAAAGAAGACCAAGCTGCTGCGAGTCCTGAAACTGTTCAGCCAAGCAGTGTTCCAACCCTGGTCAAAGTTTTATTCCAATCAACCCCAAGTTCCCCTGGTTCATCACCTCCTTCTCCAAGCAGCTCCTCTACACCTCCATCCCATACTCCTACTACAACTACTACTCCTTCTACCCCAGTTGTTCCTGTTATCCCTGCTGCTTTAGCTGTTCCACTTATCCCCATCATCATGGCTAGATATGCACCCTTACAATTGCCTGCTAATCCTGGGGCTATGCCTCAGGACTACCAATCAAAAATCACCTATTTTGATGGCGCAACCTCCTGTAGTGCCCTATAGCATACAAAGAAAATGCAGGATTATTTCGAGAGTTATGAGATTGATGATGAGAGTGTAAGAATGAAGATTTTTATTCAAAGTTTGACTGGTGATGTAAGAACCTGGTTTAGGGCACTTGCACCCAATTCTATATTAAACCCCGAAGCCTTATACCAGGTATTCATTAATAGATGGGAAAAAAAGAAAGACGCCTTGCACATACTGTCTGAGTACGATACTATCAAAAGAGGACCTCAGGAAACAGTTCTAGATTACTCTGCAAGATTTAACAATGTTTACAATGCAATACCGCAAAATTTAAGACCTCCACCTGATCTCGCTTTATACAAATTCCCCGATGGCTTTGATGCTGAGAAGGCATATTAGTTAAGGGAAAGATCCCCTCAAATCCTTGAAGAGATGCAAGATGTTGCAATGAGTGTGGAAGCAAATCTAATAGCTAAAAGAAACAGAACTAGAACTGAGAGAAGAACCACTTTCAAAGAAGAACCCTCAGCCTTCGATCAGAAGATGGATGCTATCATTAGTGGCATCCACAGCTGGGAGACAAATTAGACAATGTTGAGAGGCAAACTTCATGGGAGGGTCAACAGCCCAATGCCATAAGGAACCCAAACTTCAGAAAAACCCAAAATACAAACGTTGGAAGGGCCAGTCTTGACCATGATATTAGGCCTCCTTTTCAAGAAAACTATGCGGAAGCATCTACATCCGCTGAGCCCACAGATGGAATTCATATGAACCTGATAGATTCAGAAAATGAACAACAAATCTTCCTCACGGAAGAAGACCGACCATACCCTGATGCAAAAAAATTTCACGCCAAGTTGGGAGAGTCCTTTGACTTTAAACAAGGCTATGATACCGCTGTGTACGAGGTACACAAGCAATACAAATTAAGAACAATGACCATTGATGTTCCCCCATCTAGCAGAACAAAAGATAGCAAACAACTCAACAAAAATAAAGGAAAGATCAACAACAATCAACCCGCTGATAGCTTGGTCCCAAACCCTCATCAGGCTACTGTGGAGAATGTAACAGACACACACTCTCCTATTGATCAGCGTCTACCCCCCTCCTCCCCAAAAGAAGATCTGAATAGCATTCCCAGACATTTTCCCAAAACAGAGATGCCACAAACGGTCATACATCGTGACACTGATATTCCAAAAGAAAACATAGAGAGTATGCCTAAAAAAGAGAAACTCACCACTGTCAACACCAAGAACTCATTGGAAAAACCATTCAGTTTAGAAGCAGAGATTGGAAAACTCAAGATTTCTATTCCCCTCTCAGAACTTGCCAAACATGATGTATACAGACAAAAAATTCAAAGGTCGCTTCAATTACCAGAAGTAAGGGATGATGTAAACATTTTAGATGATACACCTGAACTACTGTTCGGTCTAGAAGTTGATGGAAAAACAACATATGGACATATTCCCCCTTTTTATGTCAGCCTACACATACATGACAAAATACTGCATAATGCTATGTTTGACTCAGGTGCCTCACATAATCTTATGCCCAAAGCTGTAATGGAAAGTTTGAACCTCGATGTCACAAGGCCGTACAAAGATCTGTATTCCTTTGATTCAAGTCAGGTCAAATGTTTATGCTTGATCAAAGACCTTTGTGTCTCTCTAGTCCAATTCCCCAACAAGACAATCTTAATGGACGTAGTAGTAGCTGACATTCCCACAAAGTACGGTATGCTTCTATCCAGATCGTAGGGAGCAAAATTGCAAGGATACCTTCAACTCGACCTCTCTTATGCCACTATATTTGTCTTTGGGCAACCAAAGAGACTATATAGAGAAACATTAATGAAGTATGTGGTAAGCAATGAGGAAAAACCCCAAATTTTTCGAATATACTCAATCCATTCTGATATGGATTCTTTTATTTTATTTAATGATAACACCAGCCCTCCAACTGATGATAAGCCGCTATCTATGGAGCAAGGAATGCACGAGAATGAGGAATCGGTTGCCAATACCCACGAAATTGTTTCAACAGCTAAGGCAACCAACAAACAGCAAGAAGAACATCCTGAAACAAAAATTACAAGCCTGCCTGGTCCTCAAACAACTGCAACTCTCAATACAAACCTCAAACGAGAAGTCACGTGGTATTTGGAGTTTGATGGTTCAGTTAACAAGTTAGGAGCAGGGGTCGGAGTGTGGATTTACAATACTCATGATAATCACGCATAAGGCCATGCCTATAGACCCAATTTCAGATGTACAAACAATATGGCGGAGTATGAAGCCCTTCTCTTAGGCCTGAAGTTGCTCAAAATCCTGGGAGCTACTACAGTCTCCATCCTAGGTGATTCAGACTTGATTATACAACAAATAAAGGGTAACTTTGTCGCTAATGATAGTAGAATGAGAGCTTACAGATCTGCTACCATCGAATTACTCAACGCCTTCAGTGAATTTAAGCTGGCCAAAATTGCACGAGATCACAATATTCATGCCCATAGTCTAGCAACCTTTGCTAGCACATGCAAGCTTCCCTTTGAACCAAATCACCATTTCACCGCTGAAATAAAACACAGACCTTCGGTCCCTAACAATGTCAAGGATTGGCAGGTATTTCAAAATGATGCCCAGATTAACAGTTTCTTAACTCTGGAGGACGAATTTTCAAACACAAACATTGACATGGACGCCATGGCCGACTCACAACAGTTAGCAGAAGAAAATCACCTGATTATAACAGCTAAACAAATCCTTAACCCAGCTGTTTTCAACAATAGAAACATACAACAGCTTAAACAAATCTGTTTAGAGGAAACAGCCATAGCGGAAGATGAGTTTATTGATCTGAAGAGTAATGTTCTACCTGTCAGCCTTACTCCATTGGAAGACATGTTTGATGAAAATGATGTGCCCAAAAAGCCAAAGATGGAACCTTTGAATGTTGCCATAGAAGAACACAACATAGGAACAGCAGAGCATCCCAGAATGGTTAAGTTGTCCAAAAATCTGCCCTCTGATCAAAAACCGAAATATGTGGATTTGTTCAAAGAATTCCAAGATGTATTTGCCTAGAGTTATGAGGACTTGAAGTCCTATGACACCTCAGTGATCCAACATACCATTCCCTTGAAACCAAATCAAAAATCGTTCAAACAGAAACTCAGGAGAATCAACCCCATGCTCCTTCCCCTTATTGAGAAAGAAATAAAAAGAATGTTTGAAGCAGGTATCATTGCACCCATCAAATTCTCTGAATGGGTGTCTAACTTAGTTCCCACTAGGAAAAAAACAGGAGAGATAAGACTGTGTGTAGACTTGAGAAATTTAAACTAGGTCTCCCTAAAAGACCACTACCCATTGCCCAAAATGGACCATATCTTGCAAAGAGTAGTGGGTTCCTCGAATTTCGTTACTAGATGGATTTTCAGGATTTAACCAAATACTTTTTCACCCGAATGACCAGGACAAGACAGCTTTTACCACACCGTGGGGAACATTTAAGTACGTTAAAATGCCTTTTGGGCTGAAAAACGTTGGTGCTACCTTTCAAAGGGAAATGGATATTGCACTTGCTAAGGATATACATGATTTCCTCGTAGTTTACCTTGATGACCTGACCCCATTCTCCAAATCTGACAAGGAGCACCTTAAGCACTTAAGGAAAATTTTCATGACATGCAGGAAATATGGCATTTCCTTGAATCCTAAGAAGTCCCTGTTTGCCCTTGAGGAATGCAAGCTTCTAGGGCATATAATATCAAAAGATGGGATTAGAATTGACCCAGAAAGAATTCAAGCTATCCTTCAAATCCCTTATCCAAGAAACATAAAAGAACTGCAAGCATTCCTTGGAAAGATCAATTTCCTAAGGAGATTTATCCCAAACCTAGCCAAGCTAATAAGGCTACTAAGCAACATGTTGAAGAAGGATGCCAAGGTAAAATGGTCTCTTGAAACCAAGCAGGCTTTTGAGAGTATAAAAAATTCCCTAACTCAAACGCCTGTCCTCACCAGCCCTAAATTCGACAAAGATTTTATCATTTTTTCCTTCGCATCTGAACACACTATAGCAGTTGTCCTTCTACAGAAAGATGATCAGGGCAACGAAAATCCAATTGCTTTCTTCAGCCAAGCTTTGAGAGATGCACCCTTGAAATATCAGATTATGGAAAAGCAGGCTTATGCCTTGGTCAAAGCCATCAAAGATTTCAGAATTTACATCCTATACTCCCACGTGATTGCCTATGTCCCTAACACTGTTGTAAAGGATATATTAACTCAAGAGGGACTAGAAGGCAAAAGAGGCAAGTGGATTGCTAGCATCCTTGAATACGACATCGAAATAAAGCCCACCAAGCTCATAAAAGGACAAGGGTTAGCCAAACTAATGTCTGAAACAAACTTCCAAGCATTAGACATTAATCAACTGGACAATGAACCGGAGCTGGAAACTCCACAGATCAGTGAAACCTTCATGCAATCCCCATGGTATGCTGATATTTGCTTTGTATTGTTAAACCTGTGTGCTCCCCCAGGATTGTCCAGAACCAAGAAAAGATTTTTAAGGATGAAATCATAAAAATTCTGTGTCATAGATGGTGCTTTGTTTTGGAAAAATCATGAAGGTATTTTGCTTAATTGTTTGACTATAAATGAAACTAACAGCATCATGAAAGAATTCCATGCAGGGGACTGTGGAGGACACTTATATTGGAAGTCCACGGCTGACAAGATCTTACAGGCTGGTTATTACTGGCCCTCTCTATTTGCAGATATAAAGAAGTTTGCTGTCTCATGCCACAAATGCCAAATCTTTGAAGGGAAAAGAAAACTACTGCCTTTGCCCCTTAAGCCCATTTCAACCGAGAAACCTTTTCAACAATGGGGCCTTGACTTCATTGGAGAAATTCATCCCTCTTCCTCAGGCCAACACAAGTGGATTTTAACAGCCACCGATTATTTCACCAAATGGATTGAAGCCATCCCATACAGGTAAGCCAATGACTCCACCATTATCCAATTCCTTGAGAGCAATATCTTTTCTAGATTCGGTTGCCCTGAGAAAATTATCACTGACAACGCTGCTGCTTTCAAATCCAAAAAAATGATCAACTTTTGCCATAAATACCACATCACCTTAGGTCACTCCACATCTTACTACCCTCAAGGTAATGGCTTGGCCGAATCGTCCAACAAAAGCCTCATCAATATCATAAAGAAACTGCTTGAGGAAAACAAAAAGAACTGGCACAGGAAGCTCACAAATGCTCTGTGGGCAGATAGACTTTCCACCAAGAAATCGATTGGGATGAGCCCTTATGAACTTGTATATGGCATGGAAGCCAAGTTCCCTTCATCTCTGGGCATTCCTACTATTAAATTGTTGCAAGAAATTCAGGCTGAACGAATGACATGCAGAGAAGAGTTAATCAAACCATTCATCTTCAGCAAACTAGAGAACAAGTCTTCGACAGAGCTCAAATACTGCAGGAAAAACTCAAGAAGATGTTTAATAAGAAGGCCAAAGCAGAGGACTTCTAGGTGGGCAGCAAAGTTCTAAGATGGGATTCACGAAGAGAAGACAAAGGCAAACATGCAAAATTTGATTTTCTGTGGAAAGGTCCGTATATTATCAGCGTTGTGCAAGGCAATAATACCTATTTTCTCAAATCTCCAGATGGCAGCACAGCTGAAGAAGGCCCTGCCAATGGCCGAATGCTAAAGCACTACAATGATCCTTTTGATTGAAAAGAGCAGGCGGTGTTTTATTCTGTACATAGAATATTTGTATATACCAGTGTTTTAATTTTTGTAAGAATCCATGATGCTAAAGCACGCAGAAGAAAGCAGGCAGTGCTTTACAGTTTAACAGCAGCACAAGTGAAGGAAAGAGTTGTTCCCAATCCAAAAGATCAAATCAAACCAACAGTCAGCACTAGCAAGTTCAAAGCACAACCATAGTGGAAGAAACAAGGCAATCTGACCTGTTGTTCTTGGCTTCTCACAAGGAAAAGCCATCCCCAAGTGGAGCCACTGTTAGCCTCCTGCTGCAGCAGGTTACTCATATTTAACGATTGACATTTTAAAGACCAAATATGTCATACTTTGCATGCTGCAATGCTCCATATTTGCTAAACAATCACCAAGCAAAGAAAGCAACTCAGAGTTCATCCGACTGCTTTCCAACTTTTGAGAAGTTATTCCAGTTTTGTACAATTTTCAGCTAAAGGGAGGACCAAACAACTTAATCTTGGTCTCCCTAGATTTCAATTTCCTGTTTTTAGAATATAGAGAATGAAAATTTGTCCAAACAGCTTAATCCTGGCAGATTCTTAGATAGGTAGAGAATCAAAGGAGCCCAACTGTTTAATCTGGGCCCTTGGAAGAAAAAAGGGTAGTTTGTAGATAGGAAAGTATAAAAAGGAAAAAATTAAAAAGATGGGTTTGCAAGTCTAAGTGCACCCAAACCAAAAGAAGAAAAAATGTTAGGTAAGTAGGCTGGGTAGGTAGTTTTGAGGTTGCAGAATCTTGATTACTGATCAGTTCCAGGTTTTCAAGTGTCATCTCTACTCAGGACACAATCACCAGGCAGTTTGATGTGAAAAATCTCAAAACAGGCATGACTAACTTCCTTTCTCCATCTCCCCCAAATCATTAACTAATTTCCCCAAAAATAGGTCAAGATCTGCTTGATACCTCTTAGTTTCATCATTTTCATATCATTAGCTTGAGTGAAGATCTGCTTCACTCAAAGAGAATCCTTACTCTCTCTATAAGGTTCTATCTCCCCTTTTCAAGCCTAAGATTTCTTAAACTTAGCGCTTTCTTGTCATCTCCATCTTAACTTCTCACATTATTATTTAACTCCCTATATTTTTCCATCCCCATACTAAAACTATGTAGATAATCCCCTTATGTAAATATCCCCTCCGCCTGGTTGAAATATAACCATAAATACTTCACTGGGAATTACTAAGTCACCTGGACTTTAGTAAGAACCCTCCTTCTGCAAAAATTCCCACTCCCAAGTGTATGGACACCTTCGAAACACTAACAAAACCATTCCCAAGTGCTAAATAACCCTCCCCGCGCATTCTTCTGTGAAAAATATCAATGTTTGTTTGATAAGTTATCACAGCGCAAAAAAATTCACCCATTTTCTAAAGTTAAAAACCAACCGCGCCGCGGAAAATTGAGCATTTAACATGCGCGCACCTTAGCTAAACCTCGCACAACTCCCTTTCTCGTCCACCGTCGGATTGTCTCCCCCAGATCCGACAGTCCTTGATCGCATCGCGCGCCTGATTACGGTGGTAGGTTACCACCCGATGTCCAACGGTTTTCCCGTTGTACACCGGGACAGGTGGTGGCCTCCCATTGCATCGCGCCGCCCATGACAGAAACCACCTCCGTACCAAAGGTGGTCCGACGCACAGGGAAAACCGCCCTCCCCTCACATAACAGGAGCGCCACCTCATCCTACCAGGTCGCCTCCAGGTCACCTCACCCTGCCTGGACCTGGTCCACGTCATACTGCCATGTCAACCCATCGTACTGCCACGTCACCTTGATGACGTCAACATGCTGACGCCACATCCGTACCCAAGGACACCACTGCTGACGTCATCCGCCGTACTTCTGACGTCATGCTGACATCTGCAGCCAGAAGACCGAAAATTCGCGCAAGAGGAAAATTCGTGCTTCGGATCTCCGGAATGAGAAACGGAGGAAGTTTTCAATGCGCGATTAGCGCGAAGTGCTAATTGCACATCACTACGGGAAATAGGCCGTTTTGGGGAATCTTTAGGGAATCTTTCGATTCCTTGGCCCGTTTTGCACCGAGAAAGCCCGAAATTGCCCGATTTTGCCAAATTAAACCAATTTGAAGAGAGGAAGAGACTAGAGACATAGATTAAAGAGTATCAGATCAACTCAACAGGGAAAAAGCACGTCAGAGAGTATCAGCAAGTGGCAGAGACCATCAATGTAGCGGAAAAGAGTATCAGCGAAGATATTAACAGCGGCCCAAAGCAGGAGAAAATTAAATACCTTCCAGCGAAGTCAAAAAAGAAGGCGAGGCCACTCAAAACTCTCAAATCATGGTTATTGCACATTTAACTCACACCAGAACAGAACTACAGATCCCAAAGCACAATTATTCCAGCAGTACTACATCAAGGCTCCAAGGGCCACATTGCACTCCTTTTGGTCCAGCTACCTCTGACACAATTTTAATAGATATTTACTTGCACTTAATTTTGGCACAAGTTTAGGTCTAGAAATCTCTTTGCAGACCTGTTTTAGGTCAATTGTAATAAATAAGTTCGAGATATTTGCACTATAAAAATAGCCCTGAACACTGTATTACGGGTTGGTTGGTTGGTTGGTTGGTTGATTTGTCAACAAGCTATCTCTAGCTGATTTTGCTCCGGGAGAGACTCGCACTGTAATATCTGATAAGTTTCTATAATCAAAGACTGCTTATGAGCCTTGGAGAACGGATTGTTCACTGTGTTTACTGGTTGAAGAGTGATTATGGAATTCCCGTGCTATTGCATAACTCAATAAGTGTTTTTTACCTCTGTTTTCATTCATGAATTACGCTCTTAAACAACAAAAAGAAAGATTAGTTTAGAATTTGTTTAAATACACTCTATGCTCATTTTTTGTTGTTTCTTTATGTTTTCTTCTATTTAAGCATAAATATGAATTCCACATGGCTCATGTTTGTCTTAAATCAAGACTGTTATCCAGGGATTCTTCATTTCCCCTAGATACAGATCATCTGTCCCTCTGTTAAGCTAAATGAGAGATTCTTAAGTGCCTCTC
>APFE030652325.1:47205-99207 GCA_000404065.3 Pinus taeda
AGGACTTTAATCCATGGTGGTTTGTGATTATTTACGCGTTAAACATGGGATTAAATGATCAAATGGGGTCAATGAAGGGAATATCTTAACTTTACTGATAATTGGTGAGTAAAGAACGTTTTGTCAGGTTATGGGATAAAAATATAGTTTATAGTTAAACTAAGGGTTGGGGTATTATATACAGGATTTATTTATATATGGGAAAAGGTATATCAGGAGCTATATTATTAAGTTAAAAATTAATATGAACTGAAATGAGTAGAGTGAAAATACTACTAAGCATAATGTAATGTTTTCACATTTTCTTCACATACACTTATACTTAGGATAAAAACTTTTTGTGGGTATTTTGAGTGAAATGAAACTGGGACTTTCACTTTTCATAGGTAAATGGTGTTTAACCTTAGGAAAAGGGGTTTTAATTAGGGTAATGAAGGAAAATGGCTTTTATGAAGGGAATTCTAACACTTGATGTCCATAAGTCATTAAGCGGAGGGTTTGGTCCCACCAAAAGTCAAAGAAATGCTTTGAGCCTTTACGACTTGAAGGATTTTTAGTACTAGAACATACATGTCGATGGGGAAATTAGTAAGTATATGGATGAAATGAATGAGGGGGAGTCAATTAGATCAACTTGTAAACCTCTTTTTTTGCTTTCTTAATTGCTCATGCACATTGAAACATATGATTAAGCATGATAAATGTGTTTTTTTCCAATAAACTTTATACTTCAGCAACCTTTCTTCTACTTACCCATTACTTACCCTAATGTTCTTTTTCTTTTTTTTCTTTTTTGAAACTTATTTTGGTGCATTTAGGCTAGAAAACCCTTTTCTTTCCTTTTCTTTTCTAAAACAAACTATCTACTTCTAACCTTATATCTTGCAATGACTTAGATTACGCTGATGAGCTCCCTATCATTCTCTATTTTAACTATTGATCTGCTAAGATTAAACTGTTCAGCTAGATCTTTATTCTCTATCTATCAACATTAAATTTAAAGCATGAAAAATCAAGATTAAGTTGTTTGACTTATCATGGATTATGGTATTTTAAACAAGTTACACATAATCATTATTTGCAGAAAAGGTAAAATAGTAGTGGCATTTAGACTTGCACACTTTCATGATCTATTTTTTTGTTTGGGGTTCATATATTCTCATTTTTTGATCTTTTCTTATTCTTTCTGTCCTTTGATATTTCTTTTAGGACACACCCTCTTTACATTTTTTAATTTTTAATATGGAAATTTTTTTCAGAAAGCAAAGGTATGTACAATATTACAAGGCTTAATCTTAGCCAATTCAAAATTATGAATCCTATCACTATAGGACTCTAATGGTGGCTCCACATGGGGATGGAATTTACTAGTGAAATGTATAGAACTCTAAAGATCAGTAGCCTTTGAATTGTGACTGAAGTTACATTGTAAACTGTTCTTCTGTGATTTTTGCCTTATTGTATAATCTCTATGACTGAAAATCTTGAACTGAAATCATAGCCTTTTCTGCAAACTGAAATCTAACACATACTATACTGAAATCTGATCTAAAATAAACTTGTCGATGACTAAATTTATTCAAACTAAAATCCTACATACTTACTCTAATCAGCTATCCAACTGTTGGTTAAGTAAAATGAAATAGCCAATGCAACCATTCAAGCATCATATACATTGGTGAATTTTGCTTCTTGTGCTTATTTGTGATTAAAACTGAGATTCTAAAGCCAATTATAACCTTCTCAACAAATGACAAGATAAGGAAATACTTGATCTCCTTTTTTGACTCTAGAAACTGTACAAAAGGATCTTCCAAAATATATACACTAATGTTTAATTGGTCTAGACAATTGTACAATTGTTCTAGATGGCCTCCATGCCATGAAAGTGAAATGTCATTTTCATCTTTATCACCCTGCAGATTTTTAGATAAAATTTGTGATGATATTTCTACTGATTGAAATGTTTGTTTGGTGAAACCTTTATCATCTTGATTTTAAATCTCATAGTTAATGAATGGAGAAAATTTTTGATTGCATTCATCATCTAACATATGGGCTATTGGATCGTAAAAGACATGGAAGGATACCTCCAACCTATTATGTATGGGTTTTAATGGGACTTCATGGATTTCTGCATGTTGTTCATCCTTTTCTTTGGAGATATTATATCATATTTCCTTTAAAAACTAAAATGATTCAAAACATAGTGGTACAGAACTTTCCTATGTCATTTGATTAGATGTCTCAATAGAATTTGATAACTGCACTTGTGAAATTGAAGAATCCTTATTAAGATTTTCATTGTCTTCTTTGTTTTCAATATCAATACTTAAAGACTACTAAATTTTTATTGCTTTAAAGTTTTCTCTGATGAACTAAAATGAAGCAAAACAAAGAGGCAAAGAAACTTCACTTCTTTCCAAATATTTTGCACTTTCTTCCTTACTTTCATAGCTGATATGAATAAGATGATCACTGTTTCCAAGCTACTGAAACTACAGTTCTTTATTTCCCAAACTAGTTTCTAATTCCTATGTAAAGTTATTTTGGATTTGAAGAACATAATTATCATCATATTGATCATATTTAGGCAAATCATTAAGATAAGTAATGTCATCAAACATACACATTAGATCAGTAGATTTCCTCTCCACATTTTTCTCTATAAATCTATCTTCTGATCTATGGTAGTTGGAATTAGCAGGAATTTTTTAATGGCTATCAACCTCTTCTTTCGTGAAATAAAGGTGTCATGGTGATTTTGAACAAAAAAATTATCTTTCATGGTGATCTTTTGTATCCTTTCCTCTATGTTTCTTACCAAAATGTCGAGTTTTACCTCTGCAATGTTGTTCTTCTCTACTCTTGCTTTCAAATTTTCTCTTCTAATTTGCAGATTAACTTGTACATATATTGCAATGTTCTGCATCTATTCTAGTTTTGAGGGGTTTCTCTCTCTTAACTAAAATTCTATCTCTGGATCAAATGCTTTTGGATAATGTAAAAGAGATGAATCAGGAGGAGGTCTTATATTTGATGGCATTGAATAATATATTTGATTAAATCTGTCAGAAAATTTTTGTATTGTTTCATTTGGTTGTCTTTCTAACTGATTATATTCTTCTATGATCACAAAAAGGTTGACTTTGATTATCCATATATCAAGGAAAAATTTGACAAATTGTTGGAAATTTGAGATGCTTGCAATAGGTATATTCTTGAACCAACTCTTTATTCTACTTTGAAAAGAGAGAGAAAAAAGTCTGATTCTAACATCATCTTCATCAATCTCAAATAAGTCCAGATAATTCTCAAAACCTTGAATATGTTTTTGGGTGGTGATACCATTCTCTCCATCAAAACTAGGCAGATATTTGTGATAGTTATCAAGGAAATCATGGAGTATAGGAGGTAACATGAGGGGATTATATCTATCAGGAACTTTACAAGCTACATGAATATGTACAGGCATTGTATGATTAGTCTTGATTGTTTGATGCTCCTCAATCAGAAAATGATCATCATAAGATTTAGAAGAAAACTGTTCAAATGGATAAGGATGATATATATTTACAATTTTCAAAGGAAAATAATCAAAAATTACTCTATGATCTTCTCTAAAATACAACATACATTGAAAAACTTTCTTGATGAGAAAGAACATAATGTCTTGGATAACAATCCAAGTTAAAAGCCTGATCTTTTCATATTGTTATTTCATGTCCATTCCTCCAATGGAGTCTTAATTGTGAAATTGATTTGGAGTCACCAAGTGGATGATTTTAACATTTGTGTATCTAATCACTGTCCACCATCATAGATCAGATATGAACCTGTAAAATATTTCTGAAGAAAATGTTAGTCCTCCCTAGTATGGTCACTAGAAATGTTATCACTCTAATAATTCTTTTGGAGTAAAAAGAAAGAAAAACCAAAGGTAACCACAAACTACTTTTGGAGATCAGAACCTAGCCTTCCTGATGCTCAGAGAGGGCTCTCTCTTTAAAATTTAACTTTGTTTTTGTTAAGATGTTTTTAGGCTAGTTATGACTCTTCAAGGAGTTTTTTTATTTGTATTTGAGATTGGGTGGTGGGATCTCTTAGATAGATGGATATAATGATGTCTTTTAAACCATTGGGCTATGGAGTCAAATAATAAGGAAGCAAAACTCAATTAACTCACTAAAGGGAATTTCCAAAGGGCAAGACAATAGAGTGTTTTTTAGATCTTTGAGACAGAGGGGTGAAAGGGTTTCACTTGGGGTGAGAGAGCAGTTAAGGGTTATAAGACCCAGATAATGCGTGAGGAATGAAGGGATAATCAAGATCAAAGGGTAATTAAGAATCCCTTAACCTCGATATTCAACGAATCAATCTAAACCAAAGAGAAATTAAGAATTATTTAATATAGATATCAACAAAAAACATTTAAATGTATAATTGTTAAGATAGAGTGTAATTAAACAAGTTCTAAAGTATTATTCCAGTTATAACATTTAGATTGAGAAACACATTAAATATTATGAATAACGTTGAGAAAAATAACAATAACACATGAAAATACTTGTCTAAAATTTGCTCAACACATGAATCCTTGGAAATATCTGATCTTTATTTATCAATCCAATATGCTAGCTCAACAAATGATACAATAACCTTCTGGGTATTCTAATAAAAAATTCTATAGAAATGTATAATAGAATCCACCCAAAATACTTTGAATGAAGAAGTATTTATACAAATTCTAAACTGAAATATCTTGAAAAGATATCAAGATTGGTTTTACAAATATCTCAAACTATTTTACATTAATAGAACTTAAATAAAGGAAACTTAAATAAAGGACACTCAAAACTAATGAATCTATTTGGCACTATATTTATGGATTTATGGTGACAAAGAAGAAAAATTTGAATTTTATAGCAACTCTTAATTGATGATGAGGCTTTCAAGTCACTAACTAAGTCCTTCCTTTGTGCATTCTACCTAAGAAATGCTACAAAATTAGGGTCGAGTGATACCTTTTTATATCTCAATCCGAGGTAGATATGTAAAAAGTGAAAGATGTTATTGTAGATAAGTATTTTATTGAGATACACCTCTTTCAGTTTCCCAAAATTCAGCTCTCGCTGTTCACAATATTCTGTACAAAAAGATGTCAAAAACAGGATTTTGCACAATCTGAAACATAGGCTGTAAAGATATGCATTTATCTCCCTTTTTGTAATATCTGTGTAAAACATGAGATAGGTTTTTGTAGACTGGCCTTTTAGGAACACAAAACTCCTCCATCTTCTCAAAATGCATCTTGGTTTGGCCAAAATAGTTTTTGCAAAATTATGACTTAAATAGGAAATTTCTAGAAAATGTACCACTCATGCTTTGATTTCATCTTTTAACCTTAATTTTATTTTAATTGTTTTTACCTTTACTTTGGATAAACTCCATTGTTGCTGGTGAAAGTGTCTTAATCTTTGTTCAACCCAAACTGCCTCGATGTTTACTTTTACTATTTACCTTGATTGCTCTGTTTTTTTATCTATATTCACTTTGCCATGAATTTATTTTATCTGTATGCTTTGTAACTATCTTCCATGTTGTTTGTCTTCCCGTTGGTTTTTTTTATTCATTTTGAGTTTTAAATCTTATACACTTTTACTGATACTCTTTCATCTGGCTGATTTATCTTTTTCCTTTTACTCTGCTTTTCTGACTTTCACTGTAACCTTTTGACTTTTACTGTACATTTTCGAATGAGAGGGTCGCTCTAGTTTTTTTTCAAAATACCTAGAATTTGGGTGAATAACTTCAAATTGGTGTTCTCGGTAACTGCAAAAGGTTGAAAGGGCTCTAGTACATACCGAGAGCTTGATTGGGGTCTCTGCAACTTCTTCAGGAGTGAAATTGAGGTTAATTGGTAATTTCAGGGGTTGAAGGTGTCGCAATGGCTTGCAGGGGTTTACAAAGAAATTGATTGAAAATGGCCAAATAGGGATTCTCGGCCTTTTTTTGAACACCATTCATTTTTTGGCGGGCAAATTACAAGTGAATAATGGGCGGTTTTTTCGGTTGGGCGGGGAGGTGGTTTCCCAAGCCGTCACATCGCTTTATGGAGGAGGTGGTATTTTAGCGAGGTCACTTGATCTACCTTAACGCTTGACACGTAGCAGATGGGGGCCCAGGCAATACCACTTTATTGAGCAGGTAAAGGTCAGATATTGGGTGAAACTGATATGGTTGTGAACCATTGGATTTGGGAGCTGACGATCAGATGACAGTCCATTGACAGATTAGCACGGATGAAATGGGAAAAGGTTTTGGGGGGGCGGCGGGGATTTAATCCATGGTGGTTTGTGATTATTTACGAGTTAAACATGGGATTAAATGATCAGATGGATTAATGAAGGAATTAGCTTAAATTTATCGAGAATTGGTGAGTTAAGATGGTTTTGTCAGCGACATGGGATAAAAATATAGTTTATAGTTAAACTAAGGGTTGGAGTATTATATACGAGAGTTATTTATATATGGGAAAATTTATATCGGAGCTATATTATTAAGTTAAAATTAGTATTAATGGAAATGAGCAGAGTGAAAATACTACTAAGAATAATGTAATATTTGTGCATTTTCTTCACATACACTTATACTTAGGATAAAAAACATTTGTTGGTATTTTGAGTGAAATAAAATTGGGATTTTTACTTTTCATAGGAAAATGGTGTTTAACCTTAGGAAAAGGGGTTTTATTAGGGTAATGAAGGGAAATGAATTTTGTGAAGGGAATTCTAACACTTGATGTCCATAAGTCATTAAACCAAGGGTCCAGTCCCACCAAAAGTCAGAGAAATGCTCTAAGCCTTTATGACTTGAAGGATTTTTAGTACTGGAACATACTTCTGGATGGGGAAATTAGTAAGTATAGGGATTAAATGAATGAGGGGGAGTTAATTAAATGAACTTGTAAACCTCTGTTTTTTCTTTCTTAATTGCTCATGCACATTGAAACATATGATTAAGCATGATAAATGTGCTTTTGTCCAATAAACTTTATACTTCAGCAACCTTTCTTCTACTTAGCCATTACTTACCCTAACATTTTTTTTAACTTATTAAGGTGCATTTAGGCAAGCAAACCCTTTTATTTCCTTTTCTTTTATAAAACAAAATATCCACTTCTAACATTATATCTTCCAAGGGCTCAGATTTAGCTGATGAACTCCCTATCATTCTCTATTTTAACTATTGATCTGCCAAGATTAAATTGTTTGGTTAGACCTTTATTCTCTATCTATCAACATTAAATTTAAAGCATGAAAAGTCAAGATTAAGTTGTTTTAATTATCATGGATTTTGGTATTTTAATCAAGCTACACATAATCATTATTTGCATAAAAAGTAAAATAGTAGTGGCATTTAGACTTGCATACTTTCATGATTTGTTTTTGTGTTTTGGGTTCATATATTTTCACTTTTTTATCTTTTCTTATTCCTTTTATCATTTGATATTTCTTTTAGAACACACCCTCTTCACATTTTTTAATTTTTAATATGGAAAACATTTGTAGAAAGCAAAGGTATGTACAATATTACAAGGCTTAACCTTAGCCAATTCAAAATTATGAATCCTATCACTATAGGACTCTAACATGACCAGAGGTATGCGAGGAGGTATGGTGCTTGAAATGCAAGAGTAAGGGTCATGACAAAGACAAATTGCTCGGCCTTTTGAAAATTATATTGCAGGAGGAGGGCCAATGCCTTTAAGGCCAGAAGCTCAAGCAGGACCTAGCACGGGGCCTACATTATGGTGTGGTATCTGTCAGGTAGCCAGAAAATATGCCATGGATAACTGTCACTTGCTACAGAAGTTTGTACAGACACAACAACGGTTGTTCTACAACTTTTATAGGTTTGTAGGGCATGATGAGCATACTCACAGGAGCTATGAACTGATGATGGATAGAACTCCCACCTATACGGTTCAGGCTAAAACATGGCCCCGTGACCAGTGCGCAGGGATGGTGTGGAAGAGGCTGAGGTGGAGGAGGACCTAGTAGAGGTCAACGATAGTTGATTTTCTACAATTGCAGAGGACCAGGACACTATTCCCACGATTGCAGTAATCCAACGCATCCCTCGTGCAAGTATTACACACTATTTGATCATGAAATGGAAGATTGTCCTACACTAACAGCTAGGATACTTGAGAAAGGGGAGCTACCACCTTCGCCGACTCAAAACTTTTAGATGATGAGGTTTGAGCCGCGCGAGGAAGATCCAAACGAAAGTATAGTGCTAAGAAGTGGAATCGCGATAGGAGATGACAAGGGGAAATAGCCAAAATATAGTACATGGGTTCAAAAATACGCAGTAAAGGAGGCTGAGTTTGATTTGGAGCATGCTCATGAAGCCTTCATGGAAGCTAAGACAAGCTCCGCTAAGGCCTCCACCTCAAGAAGCAAGGATAAGCCTGAGCAAGAGATGGACCCCTCTATGCTCACAACTTTCCTGGAAACATGTATGAAGTTACTGCGTGATAGTAAGGCTATTAAATGGTTACAAGAAGTCATCAATAGATGCATTGGAACCGCACTAGGTGAGCCGCGCATAGTACGAATGATTCGCAAGAATAAAACAAGGACGGTATGGGAGATGAGACTGAGCGCACAGATAGGAGAGTATGAAATGGATCAAGTCATTTTGGACCTAGGGTTAGATGCGAATGTCTTACCAAAACAGACTTAGGAGTGAATGGGGAGACTTGTGCTGCAATGGTCTCTGATTCAGTTAAGCATGGTGAATCAGCAGAAGATCATCCCCATGGGGCGACTGCAGGGGGTGACTATGGATATTGAGGGAGTGAGTGCGCTGGATGACTTGGAAGTAATAGAGATAATGGATGAAAACAATCCCTATCTCGCACTCCTGGGGATTTATTGGGCTACTAATATGAATGGGTTAGTCAATCTGAAGAAGAGAAAGATGGTATTTGAGAAGAAATCGTTGCACGTAATAGTACCCCTTGATCGTACTGAAGGGTCGCGCTATACTGAACCTGTTCATGATTATGAGAGTGATGATGACCTAGATTGTATCTATAAGATAACAACGTGAGACCAAGATTGGGTGAATCCCACCACAGATGGATGGATTACATTCGATCACGAGATTTCCTGCACTTTGGACTTCACCGAAGAAATAAAGCATTCACAAATTTAGTTACATGAAGTAACTAAGCTAAATTGCAACATGATGACCTGGTCGCTATGTTGTGATGTCGTCAGAGGTAAGAAATTTGCCTACTTATGATGGTCTGAATGAGGTAGATATATTTTTGGATGCATTTGAAAGGGCGGTACCAAAGAAGCAACACTTCCAAGCCTTAGACTAGGTATTGTGCACTATACCCGCAAGATGGTCGAGTATGCAAAAGGGAAGCTTTGATGATTTGTGTGAATGTAGGAGGATGATGAGAACACAATTTGGCAAAGCCTAAGATGTGACTGACAAAAAAGTATGATGGGGAGAACAATTCATGTGTGAATTTGGCCAAATGGACCCAGGCTTATGGAGAAAAGCCCCAACCTGAGTGGGTGCACCTGTTCTGTCATACCCTGGATGTTATCCCAATGAATTGGAATATAGAAACAGAGCTCTGATGTGGGATAGGTGAATGGGATATCCTGCGTGAAGGATTCTTGATGACATTCCATTTTGAGGATGGGTTTGATAGTATTGATGAAGCTCTACAAGAGGTGAAACCAGTTATCTTTAGGATACCATAGGATCCTTTAGACCTGACTCAGCCTGAATGGGATACTCAGCTAAGTCACATGCTAGAATGCTATAATGTAACTACTGATGAAGAGGACATGGATCCGCGGAAGATTAATATTCCAGAAATACAAGGCCACCGTGAGGTTGAAGGACTGCCAATTGAGAATGTTGATATAACCGCGTCATTGAAAACAAAATAAGTGAACATTGGTACAGAGGTAGAGCCCAAATTCGCAAAGATTGGAGACTACTAGGATGACGCAATAGTTGATCAGGTCACCGAATTGCTCCGTGAATACCAGGACTTATTACCTACCAAGTTTAGGGATCTTAAAGGAATAATCGGGGACCTAGGAATGATGAAGATCACTTTAAAGCCTGATGCAAAGCTAGTTAAACAAAGGCCTTACCATCTCAATATGAAATATAAGGAGAAGGTTTGCTTAGAGCTAGACAAGATGCTCACGGTAGGCATCATTGAGCCTATGTAAGAATATGATTGGGTAAGCCCAATGGTGGTGCAAGAGAAGAAGCAGAAGGATGAGATAAGGATATGCATGGATCTTACAAAATTGAATGATGCTTGTGTGCATGTCCCTTCTTGACTCCATTCACAGATGAAGTGGTGGACAATGTAGGTAGCCAAGAAGCATATTCCTTCACTGATGGATTCTTTAGGTACCACCAAATCAAAATGGCATCGGAGGATAGGAGCAAGACAACCTTCACAACTGAGTAGGGTTGTTTTCAATAGAATGCAATGCCATTTGGATTGAAGAAAACACATGCAATATTTTTTCACATGGTTGTTGTGGTATTCAAGGAATTTATTCATAAGTTCTTCCAGGTATATTTTGATGGTTGGACTGTATTTTGGTTGGTTAAGAGCCATGTAGCAAGCTCGCGCTTGATGTTGGATACCTGTCAAAGATACTAGATTGCACTCAAGCTCAAGAAGTGTCTATTTTGCGTTTCTTTTGGAAACCTATTGGGTCATGTGGTTTGCAGACAAGGGCTGATGATCGACCCTACGAAGATTGCAATAATACAAAACTTGTAAGTGCCGAGGAGTGTGAAATAGCTGTGTACTACTCTGGGACATATGGGATATTACATAAAGCTTATCAAAAGCTATGCCCAGATCACCATGCCTGTGGAGAAATTGTTGAAGAAGGATGTCACATTCCACTGGAAAGATTACTGTAAGAAGAGCTTGGATATATTGAAAGAAAATATGGTTACCGTGCCAATTCTAGTCTTCTTGGACTGGAAGAAAAAGTTTCATGTACATGTCAACGTGTCATGTATGGCACTGGGAGTAGTACTAACACAGGCTGGTGGAGAAGGCTTAGACCATCCTATCGCATTTGAAAGTCGTAGATTATCCAAAGTAGAGAAGAACTATTTGACCACTGAGCGGGAAGGACTAACTATGGTGTATGCGCTCGAAAAGTATAGGCACTACTTGCTAGGAGGCCATTTTAAGATGTATACAGATCATTCAACGCTAAAGTGCCTAGTCAATAAGCCTCTGTTGGGGGGGAGAATCTGCAAATGGATCTTATTGTTCCAAGAATATAATTTTGAAGTTGTTGTGAAGCTTGGAAGATTGAACGCAAGCCCAGACCATCTGTTGTGCATCGAAACAGGAGAGGGACCTACTAACTTGGAAGAAGGATTACCTAACACATAGCTATTTGTAGTGCGTGTCATGGATGGTGATTTAGTGGTGTGCACAACTAATTTCTCTATCATTCATAGGCATCTATATAATATGGGGAGTGATGAGATATTGCAATGGTATGTACCTAAGTTTGAAAGAAGTCGGATCCTCGCAGATGCTCATGGGGGTGTCAGGGGAGGAAGTTATGCAGGGAGAGCAACCGCGCAAAATATTCTACGCGTAGGGTTGTGCTGGCCAACCCTTAATCAAGATTAAAAAGCATATTGCAAGGCGTGTGACATATGTCAAAGAATGGGAAGGCCATCACGAAGGGAAGAAATGCCTTTGAATCCACAAATGACGTTGCAACCCTTTGAGAAGTGGTAGATAGATTTTGTAGGACCCATTCAGCCACAAGGGAAGATAGGCGCAAGGTACATTATCACTGTGATGGAGTATTTAACTTGTTGGGCAGAAGCATAGCCGATGAAGGATTTCACGGGCGTGACAAACACAAAGTTCCTATTTGAGCATGTACTGATGTGATTTGGATGTCTAAAGATCTTGATGAGTGATCATGGTACACACTTCCTGAATGAGATGATCAGTGCAATGACAGAGGAATTTCAGGTATCTCACCAGAAGAGCATACCTTATCACCCACAAGCTAATGTGATAGTGGGGGCATTCAACAGAGTGCTCAAACATGCGTTGACCAAGGTTTGCAACGCTCAACGAAGTGATTGGGACCTACGCATCCCTGTAGTATTGTGGGCTTATCAAATGGCATGCAGGAAGTTGACAGGACAAACCCCTTTTAGGCTCGTCTATGGTATGGAATTCGTAATGCCTATGGAATACATCGTGCCTAGCCTGCATAACAGCGCTCATAGGTATGATGGATCACGGAGCCCTGGAGGAGAGGCTCGCACAACTGGATGAGCTCAAAGAAGAAAGATTATTGGCTGGATTCCACCAGTAGGTCCAAAAGCAAGATGAAAAGGTATGGCATGATTGACACATCAAGATGCACACATTTTATGGTAAATGACCTAGTTTTGTTATATGATAGTAAGTTTGATAAATTTCCAGGGACATTCAAGATGCACTGGTTAGGGCCTTATGTTATTAAGCAATCACTGATAAAGGAGTGGTACAGCTGGTCAAGTTAAATGGAGAACCCTTCCCAGGAAAGGTGAATGGCAGTCACTTGAAGCCATACACTAGCGATTGTACCATGTGACTAACTGAAAGTAACATAGTCTTAGCACTTCAGGCAGTTGAAAGCAGGTGCGGGACTATAAACTACACTGCCCTGGGTGGGGAGCTGTGCGATTGGAAGATGGTGTGAAGCACGGATGTGTCACTGGGTCTGTGGCAGCATGGAGAGAGCTACGCTAACCAAGGAGAAATTGCGCAGGTTAGCTAGAAAGTGACCGTTAAAGTCATTGTTCATGAAAAGATGACAAAAGGGAGGCCAAAAGGAGCAGGCGGCTCACATTTAAGACAAAATTTATGGCTTAGACCCTTGAAAATTTACCGCCAATCAAACATTAATGAACCAATTTTGGGGGCAACGGTTGGATTTGAATTCAAAATTCCCAATAAACTACAAGTAGTTGTCCAGCAAAAAACACTTAACATTTTGAGAATTGAGTTCTTGTGCTTTCAGGTACACATGAACTTTGAATTCTTTCAAGATCTGATAGTGATTTTGGCATTTGAACAATTGTCAAAGGAGACACAAGAACTAGTGAATAACATCATGTCGACCCATGTAGAAGCTATGAACACCAAAGGAGTAACAGCCAAGGAAAATGTGCAGGAAATTGATATGGGGGCCGAAGTAGCTGCCCCAGAAGTGACCAAAGTATTCGTGGAGGTCCCTAAATCCATGAGAATGCCAATCCCAATGCCAACCCCAACCAATGAGACCATGCAAGACAAGAAGGGCAAGAAGCTTGCCATACCGGTGTGCACGTTGCCAAGATGAAACCTAGAAAATCCCACTACCCAGGAGAAAGGAAAGGTTGTAAACCTAGAGGCAGAAGAGGAGAATATTGAAGACATCCCCATGGACGATGAGGATGTGGAAGTGGAAATAGAGGAGGTTGAAGACCAAGCTGTGGACCCTATTACATGGTTGTCAGAGTATGTCCCTCCATGCAAGCCTAAGCCCAAGGTCCTGAAATACATTGATGAAAGTAAGACTCCCCTGCAAACCCTTCTACTACCAAATGAAATCACTTTTGATTGTCGACATCTAGGACGGGTGCCGATATTGAAGCTTGATGACTGGGACTTGGTGTACCACGAGATGTTCCCACAACTGGCGACCGAATAACTAATGCGCTGCATCATCGACACGAATACGGGGATGACTACACTGGAGTTGCAGAAATGGCTCAGAGGAGTAGAAAAGGTAGGATTACTCAACCTGCTCTAGGTGTTACACTATAACCGCACCCTCGTGACAAGGTTGGTCATCAAGAAACTACTATGCTTGGTGTATGATGGGTTTCTGAGGCTAGAGGAGCTGATACACATCACTGATATGTTGATTCACTGCATAACGCGTCTGTCGTATACATGCAAAAATATGGCAATGATCTTTGGCGACAAGGGTGGCGAGCAGGCGCTAGCAGAATCAATGAAAGAGAAGTTCAAACTGGTAAAGAAGTCACATGGATATGCTATCTCAAGAATTTTTGACCCTGTTGTGAAGGTGGCAATGCAGATCCTTGTAAAGGGAAGGTGATTTGGAAGTGCCACATTGATGAGGTACCGACGCCTGTCATTGTGCTCTCAAAACAGTGCACGAAAGGAGTCCAGTTTAACTAGTCGACTACCTTTGCAGAGAGTTCCTAGAAAACTACCATGATGTGCAAGAGCAAAGTAAGATCTTCCACTATGTGTGGCTCTTGCTGTCGATCACACTCGTAGCATGGGAGCTACCAGAGGAGAGCCAATTCCCCTCGTTCACGCCAAACCTTCCTGAAGTAGCAAAGTACGCTTCATTGTGAGTGACCAAGGACACAGAGTGCGTTCGGGATAGCAAGATCTTCTAGATCTTGATGGAAATGAATATCAGGATGGCCATCAATCGTAATCCGTGATTGTCACCCACGGTATATACTAACCTACATAGCTATGCTGAATTTAATGCTGATTTCCATCGGATATCAATCACGGTGTGGAAGGGCCCTGTGAAAAAGTGGTATGATTTGTCGTACCTAGGCATAGATGATGCCATTGATGCGATGTTGGATAAATGGCTGGTAGAGTGCCGCTCTACCATGGACTTGGTGGTGGGCAAAGGAAATTCTGCCACACAAAAGAAGAAGGAGGAGGCTAAGCTGAAGATGGCATAGCTTGTCAAAAAGAGGAAATTGGAGGCCGCTGAGAAGGCCCATGCGGAACAAGAAGGAAAGGAAGTAAGAAATCAGACAGGTAGAATAGAGTGGGGCTCTAAAAAAGGCACGTGGTTGCCCTCACTTGAGACTGAAGAGGAGGACACAAAGCAGCACAGCGCGGACCCTTAGGAGACGTCCGCCCACATTAAACACTCTAGAGAGCTTGAAAAGGGAGGGCCCAGGAAGAAATCCAAGGTGATCAAGACCTCATTGGACCCTATCACACTAAGGGTGACTTATATGACATCGATAACACAATGAGAGATGTCACCGCAAGGGCCCTACAACAATTTGAGAAGTAGCAACAGATCATCCTAGGGGCCATCAAGACTAGTTTGGCTATCGGCACATTAGAGGTTGTTGATATGCTGCATATGAAGGCTTCTAGTGTGATAATGCTACCAGATGGAGCACTGGCCATGGAAAATGAGGCTAATAGGCCCACTTTCAGTGCCTTGAAGGGTGCTGAACTAAACCTGGAAGTGCTTCCATGTGAAGCACTCCACCTCTTGCAGGATGGAGTAATTGTAGATCTGAGGGCCCACAAGAACTATGCCCTCCAAGTGATTAATGAACAAAATATAAACAATGACTAGATGGCCCTATAGAGGAATGTTGCCATCGCTACTGAGGCTAAGGCAACCATCCAGAGCAAGAAGATCATACAGGTCGTGGAGGAGGCCTGCAGAATGGTCCCAGAGTTGGCCATTCTGGGGGAGGAGCCAGTCGAGGTCCACATCTGCAAATTGGCCACAGGGGTGCATGACACTTAAACGGAGATGACACAGGTTTATCTGGATATAAACCTACATATTACAGAGCTCCAATTGAGGGCCCAACCTTCAACACCACCATAGGTAAAGGAACAGTAGGCGGCTGCTATCACAAAAGTAGTCGCGGCGTTGGAGAGTGCAATGACACAGTGCACATAGTTGTTCAAACAATAGTTTGAGGTCCTAACTAGCTTGCAAGAGGTCCCAACCATCTAGAGGCTAGAGAAAAAAGCATGGAAACTCCAACAATGCTATGATGAAGTTAAGGGCACACTACGAACCATCACGCTGACACAAAGTTTAGCCAAGCTGCAGGAAGCCAAGTAGCTAAAGGAACAGGTGGACGCAACGCTACACAAGGAAGCAGTGCTAAAGGCACAACTAAAACCCTAGCTTGAGGAAGCTCATGGAGTCATAGAAAACATTAAAGGCAAGCTTGTGACTCTGCAAGAGATGCAACAATAGCTTCAGGTTGATAGTGCAGGGGTAGTAACTAAGAAAATAATTGAAGATGTGAAGTAGGCAGCATCCCAGTGCACAGTCGAAATTGCGCTCATCAAGGTCAAGCTGGATGGGCTTCACACAAATATCTTCGCACCTACTGAGTCACTCGAGGGAAATTCACGATGTTGGTGTTGAGGGCCTATTGGGAAAGGGAGCCCCCAAGGGCATTTTTGGGGCTAAAAGCCCATGTTAAGTCAATTTTTGTGATATAATTATAAAGGGTGGTCACAGAGTCCGAAGTTGTTATGTGTCAAAAAGGGTAGTCTGCCCTTAGTTTTGTAAAGTAAATTCGGTTGTAAGAGACCTGCCTATGGTCGATGAACCATGGGATTGTATAAAAAGAGCTAAGCTCTAAGTAGTTTAAAAAGTGGGAATCGAACCTGTAAGTGAGTGATAGCTTTGAAGCAAGGAGTTTAAGTCATGGGTTCTAGCATAAGTATAGGCTTCGTAGCTGAGTGCGCAGAGACCTAGGGTAGGAGTCTGCAGCTGAGTGCGCAGACCCCTGCAGCTGTGTGCGCAGGGTAAACAAAGTCTATAACACTTGGAAGGTATTAATAAAAGGATTTATTCTACAATTTCTACGTATTTATTTTGTTGATGGGTTTGGATATTTTGTGTATCAATTTCCTTTATTATGCTTATATGATGCGCGAATGAGAACAATTAAATTGAATAATTGAATGGAAATACGAATATCTACTTACGTAGTAATAACTTCAAGTATTTGAGAAGATAAGAAAATCACTTAGGATAATTGAGGAATCTGCATAGCATGCTGTCATAGCAGTGTTAAAGTACTTGAGCCATAGGTTAGGGCTGCACGAAGGTCGATCATATACTTTCGGAAAGGTATTGAAGGTTGAAATAGATGGTTTGTCTTACAAGCCCTAGAGAAAGACCGCCTCCATGAAGGTATGGATAGAAGAAATCAAATGACATCACAACCATCTGAGGGTGCAGAAAATTGGTTCCAACATCCCCCCATATGGGCTGATCCCGAAAGGACCATTAGTGTAGGGATTTGTTTGACTAATTAACGTTTAACCTGGGTCACCCCCCCATAAGCCAATAGGAATGCAAGCTCTAAGGTACTAAAACGGAGTTTCTAGATCATCATCCTAGATAATGAGCTCAAGTCAACAGAAAGTGATCCATCAAAGGAGGACCATAATGTTTCCCACATCATCAACACGAAACAAAGGAATTTGTAGAGTTGGTAAGAATTATTTAGCATTTTCAAATAAAATTTAGAAAAGGTACAAGTGGTTAGAATCATAGATGGGACTTCTCTTGAACATATTGGCGACATGAATCTAGAGTTTGGTAGCATTTGACTCAATCATAGGATCAGAGGTGATGATGACAATGGGGTATAATTAGATGAAAGGAAAATGGATTCCCAAAACTCAGGAAGGAAGGTGATGAAGTGAGGGTAACCAAAACCTGACATGAGTGACAGATATGTTTCATGTTCAAGAGCGACATGCTACCGTTATACAAAATACATGATACATGTTTACTTCCACTTTTCCCCACTATTTATAGCGAGTACCCCTTTATTTTTAATCTCATGCTTGGAAAGGATACCATATGATTTTCATTAAGTTTTTCCTTTAGATGAATCCATCCTAGTATGTTTAATGAGCCTTAGGAAGGAGTAGCTCAATCTCATCATGATGACAAGTCATCTGTCATTTAAGTTTTATGAGTCCGACAGAGGGGTAACTCAACATCATTTTCATGTTTAGAGTTTAAAAAAGAGGCAAAACGGAAACTCTAGAGATCCTTTTTCGCAGATAGTCTCTTGAATCTAAAAGAGTAGAAAAAATAATTCAAGAGAACCTCTTAACCACGTGTGACCAAGGTATTCCTTTTTCGTACAATAGTCTATCCCAATCTAGAAAAGGGTTAAACTTATACTGAGTAGACCTATTTTAATTTACGTTTACGAGTTTGAAAAGACAAGTGCTCGATATATCTTCATATTTTTTTAGTCTGAAAAGCGCTAAAAGAGGACTCCTCCTATAGGAATGAGTGGTATAAAAGGATAACAACTAGTTGCTATCATGATTGAACTACTAAAAACATGTAAAGGTCAAGAGGCTGGCTAATAAGACCACTAATTGTAGATATTCCTTAGGCAAAGGTAAAACAACAGAGTGAAAGAGTATGATCGGTCGAAGAGATGGTGATGATGGAATGAAAAAAAACAAGGCTCATCTAGCAAAAGCAAGCTAATAAATATGGAAATCATAAGAAGTAAAGTGGGAATGGTTTCATTTTTACGCAAGATTGAGACATGGGAAATTAAGCTTGAGGATACTTGAAGATGGTTTCATTTTTTCACAAGCTTGAAACATGAGAAAAAACTATGCTTGGATTTGTTTTCATTTTTACACGCTGTGGAAAGGAGACAAAACATTCTTGGATTTGTTTGCATGCCCCCAACATAATGAATCAATTTGAGGTACATGCCCCCCAAGTTTCATTTCATTCACCTAACTATATTGTTGGTTACTAACAGGTGGATGGAATGAAGATTCACTTACGAGATCAAGTGAAAGATTTGATTGGTAATTTACGAGGTCTAATCAAATACTCAAATTGGAAGGGGATTTGTTTCATTTTTTAATGATCTTGACATAGGAAAAAAAACCATTCTCATGACACCTTGCTTAATTTTTTAACGAGCTTGACATAAGTAAGGAATTATTCTAATGAGACATTGTTTTATTTTTTAACAAGCTTGAGACAAGTAAAGGAACTCTACTCCAATACTTTGTTTCATTTTTTAACGAGCTTGACACAAGAAAAGAACCATGCTCATAGGGACCTATTTCATGTTCTAACGAGGCTGACATAGTAAAAGAACTATCCTCATGACACCTATTTCATTTTTTAATGAGGTTGACATGGTAAATCAATTATCCTCATGAAGTTGATCATGGACTATAAGAGACCATAGCTTCCAAGATGATCTCATCAGATGGAAGAACAAGAGGGGATACATGTCAAGGGATTTGTTGTTGCAGCTACAACACCCTCCAAGATTTTGGCATACATCCAAATTTCAGAGCCTTCCTTGGTATTTCTACTGATGGTTGCAACAACTCGAGCTCATTCCATGAACTCTTGTAGAGTCTTTTACACCCTTTGCCTGTCTGACCAATGGTCATATTTTGGCATGTTGATTTATTTGTTATGCATGTGGTCTTGTTCTGGAAATTTTGAAGTTTGATATTTGTGTGCATGAGTTCTCTTTACTCTATAAACATCTATCATACTTACACAAAAAGTTGTAAACATTGTTGTGCAAGTGTCATCATGGTCTTTCGAAGGTCTATCTCAAGTGTCACACTTGTCACCCTCAACTCTAAGATTGCCTTACTAAGCATATGTTTGTCTTGGTGGTATGTGGGCGTCCTTTCGTCGAGTCATGCTAAGTGTTTGATCACAATGTCACATCTACATGGGTTCACTTGCTCTCGCACTTAGACATTTTTCCTAAAAATCTATCGACTGGATAAACCCCTTCAACCAGACCCCAACTGAGCTACATTGTGTAGTCTCAGTTCTCAGTGACCCCGCTCTACTACCTAGAATTGTGCAGTTCTTGAGATTGTACTCTAGGGAAGCTGCACTACACAATATTGGAAGTGATTCAGTTGACTGTCTCCTAGAATTGCGCAGAAGTTGTCTCCAGGCCCAGTCCACTTCGCATTTTGTGCAACATCAATTATCAAGCCTCCCTCTAGTCAACTGGAATATGGATTTCCCTATAAACTGGTGTTGCACTAGTCTTGAGAATTGTGTAGACATACCCAGTTTCCTACCCTACACTGCCTACAGATATTGCGCAGTTATCTTGAGTGAGGCCTCCCAGTGGCTTGCTCTACATTGTCCCTGAAAAATGCACAAATCTGGATGGTACACCTATTATTGTCTCTCTCTCTCTCTCTCTATTATTTCTGGAAACTATGCAACAACTTCCTTCCCTACACTATCTCTCATAAATGCATAGTTATGACCAGTAGCTCCTTACAGCCCAACATGCTCTGGTTCGGAAAATTGTACAAAATTTCCCGCTAGTGTCCCTTACTACTCACCTCTATCTCCCTCAGAGAATTTGTGTAGATTCTCAGTTGGACCATGAGTGACCTGCCCAATCCTCAAATTGAAAAATGCACGGAATTGTCCAATAGCTCCCTTGGACACCCTACCTTGTCTATCTCCTGGGAATTGCACAGTTTTGTCTAGCTAAGTTCCACCTTGCAGTTGTCGGTGTTATCCCTGATTGCAAAAATTTTCCTCCGAGTGACCGATGCGTAGTTTTTCTCGGTAGTACTCTAGATCCTCTCATCTTGGCCTAAGTTTTTCTCTATGTAGTTTCATTGTCTTATTGTCCCTCCTGGTAACCTAGACCCGAAATAGAAAACAATGCATCATGCTAGACTAGGAGATTTTTGGATATGATGTCATCCCATCATCAGTGAATTGTAGGAACAGGTACATTGATGGAACATGATGCAACAATGAACAGGATGAAGAAGGAGCGCATGCTAGAGGACTTTCTCGTAGCTAAATGAAGGTACCAAGCACATGGAGCAGTAAGCAAAAGGGATACATGTTTCTAAACCATCAAGAAAATACCAAGACCATTCAAGACCCTGCATCACTTTGCCATGTAGAGGTGAAGACACAACACATGTAGAGAACATTCATCACTCAGCAGCATAACAGCTCGACATGGACACCACAGTCAGCCATTACATGTCAACAGTTTCATGTCGAGTTGTATCATGAGTCGTCTTGGTCACATCACTACTATGGGCCATATGTTTTGTAACCAAGGTAATGTAATGTGAAAGTATAAGAGACACACATATGAAATTGAAGAGTCATGTCAGTTGAAAATTCATAGGCAGTTGAATAGTCATGAGCGAAGTCCAAGAGTCACCAGGGTTAAGCAACACCTTGGCTATAAGTACCCCCTCATTGTATGAGCAAAGAACTTTTTCACCTTGCCTCCTCCCACATAGCCTTGAGAGTTTGTTGTCTATTCTTTGAGGAGAGAGGAGTGGTTCTAATGTCCCATTACTGGCACTAGTGATGTATGGTGAATAGATGTGTCTTGGAAAGTTTTCCTAATTCAGAAGCCTATCTTAGGCCAGCATGTTTTCACGCATGTTTTGTATCTATTTGTAAGAATATTGTTTAAACATTTGTAATGTATGGTTTCTTAACCTGTATTAATATAGTTGAACTGCTTCATCTATTTTAGTACTTACATTGTTGAAGATATGTTGTATTGTTTATCACTGTTGTCTTGTTCATGTGGACTACTCTGTAAGACATTAGACAAACAATTCTTGTTTTTTGTGGTTCTAATGACTGTCACCCCCATATGGGATTCCCTTTTGGACCATCTATAGGTTTTCCCCAGCACTTTGGCTTTAACAACTATCGTATCCATTGTGGACTATTATGTTGGATGTTGGACATACCCTTGTTCTTTTATTGTGTATCTCTCTTTGGGTGGTACTACTACCTCTCATCTAGCGGCTCACTTTTACCCTCTCCCTCATAGTAAGAGAACATAGACATAAATTTATATTATGCACTCACCACACATACTCACCTTACTTTATTGAAGTTACAAGCATAGCACTCTCAGGTGTTGAACAACAAGAGCTAAGGAAAATCACTAAGACAATGGAAATCAGGCCATTGTATTGGATGTGATTCCTACACCAAATGGTGTGAGGTTTAGTTGGTACTTCATACCGGGAGATCCCTTAAATATTGGTGGGTCTAGCACCGTCAACATTTTTGGTGCTAGAAGGAGGGCCGCCAATAGTTTATGGTTGAATGTCCTCTCAACCAAACTTATCTATCATTTGATCAAGGTAGTAACATGAAATTCCTCTCTCCCATGTGTAACTCTGAAGTTGGTTACTCCTTGCCTCCGAGACCCGAACAAGAAATTTCATATCATCTCATTCTCACTGTCTATCCCATCACCTTTCAGTTTCCTAAGGTCATTGGACTAATTCCAGGGGTACACACTCTTCCCTCTTCACAGAGGAAGAGAAAGACTACACCCACAGAAGTGGTAGTCTCATCTATTGAAGAAGTAATCCTTGCCACTCTTGAAGAGTTGGAAGAAGTTCTTGAGAATGAAAGGGAACCTCATGTTTTCCTAGAAGAAGAAATAGTTAACATCTTACTCTTTGGCTTAGGTTCTGGTGGAGGCAGTGGAGGGGAAGGAAATGGAGGAGGTAGAGGCAGAGACAAACAAATATATTCTGAGGTTGAATTGTCAAATTCAGAAGAAGAGGAGGAGGATGAAGAAGAGGACAATATGGATGATAAAAATATTGAATGGGTGACACAGGGCCCATTGAAACTCCTGGGTATCTTAAACAAGATGCCAAGACACACAGAGAATTTGTTAGCAAAGTATGACCTTGACATAACAGTCAAGGAAAAAGCCCATCCAGACACGTTTTACCTACATCTGAAAACACCCGACGTACACTATGAAGATGTTTCATTTAGATAGTTTCCATGTACCTTGGATGGTAGAGCATCTATATGGTACCATAGCCTTCCTATCAACTCCATTCATAACTGGGGGATGTTCAAGAGAATTTTCCTTCAAACTTTTGCTGAGGAAAATACCCCTGCCATGTCATTGAAAGAATTAGGTAGTCTCAAGATGGAGCAGAAAGAAAAATTGAAATACTTTAAATAAAGGTTTAACTATATCTTAAACAAGTTCACTGCAAATAGTAAACCTCATGAATATATCATAGTTGACTACTACATGTCTGCATTTCCGACTAGTATTTCACAATTCATTAAGTGAGCTGTGAAACCAACACTTTTAGAAAATTACCAAGAATAAATTGATGTGGATAAAGACCTACACGCTATTGGATTCGCTGTAGATGATGGACCAACTAAGGACTCCAAAGACATGAGCAGGAGGTCTCAAACTGCTATGATTAAGGTAAAGGAGAAGGAAGCAAGTGAAATTGAGAACCTTACTCATCCTTTCAAGTCCTTGATAATGGAAGTGTCCAAACGCAAGCAATGAATGATCGAGACAGCCGTGAACATCAGAACTCCTAGATTTATGTAGAAGAATAATACAAAATTAGGCAACAACAATATCCACCCAGCTAAATCTGCGCATGGCTCTAATATTGTGCTCCACCTAGATGAGATTTCGATGGATCACTTCTACATGGTCCATGAACATCAACATTCAAAAGACTTGTCCAGACTAGAACTGGCTGATGAGCACCATGGCTACAAGGTTGACTGATCATTTTAAAGCTAGTGAGAAGATTCAGCCTGAGGATGATGATGAAGAGGAAGTTACTGCTTCTGATGAAGCTCCAAGTGTTGGGCATGTAATCAACATGCATCAATGTCTTAATGCTGCCCAGTAGAAAACAACCACTAAGAAGGAGCCTCTGAGTGATCGTCTGATCCCAAAGAAGAAAAATCGACACAATTTGAGGATTCAAGGGGACCACACTATTTTTTAATTTCAATGGAAAAGGTAAGACAATGTATGCTCAAAACAATGTATCCACCAGTTATCTTGACACCAAAAATACAAGGAAAGTCTAGGATGAAAGTTGGAGACAAAAGTACATCTGTGAGCGCAAAGACAAGAGCAGCCCACAAGACAATACAAAGACAAGTATACCCCCAGACAACTCGGTGATTCTTCCCACTTTGGATTGCAATATTGTTGAAGACATGTAAAATACATGTGCGGATATCTTTTTTTATGATTTAACCAATCTCACGAGTCAGTGAGATATTCTTTTACATGCACTGGGGCAAACCTCCATAGATAGTGTTGCCTCTTCCAAGAAGGGACCAAACAAATCTTCTAGATCACTTGCATCTATGCTTAATGTGCTTCGCATGGAGGAATTGAACTTGCTTTGCCCACCATTTTTGTTATCATTTGAAATATTCAACATCAATGTCAACAATTGTTTGGTTGATTCTGGCACATTAGTCAATGTCATGCCACTCTCCATTGCTAAACATATCAATGCATAATGGATTAGTACAACCGCTCAGATCATTCAACTTGACCAAACATGTGTACTAGTCATTAGTGAACTTTGGGATGTGGTCATCCAGTTATCTTCTGACAGATGAGTTCATCAGTGCATTAACATTTGGATTTTTCACATCATAGAAGAATATGGCTTATTTCTCAGTAGAGATTAGTCCAGCAAGTTGCAAGGATAGTTTACCACTGACTAGTCACACTTATGGCTTCCTTACAAGGGTAGAAACAACCAAATTTGGGTGTAACACATATTTCATTAAATTTGGAATCAAATGGTAGATATATAATTTCATAATAACCAAAAAAATCAAATTTAGTGATATCCTTGTAATAAAAAAATTCCAAAATTAATGAAATATATGTTGTGTTGTCAGGGAGATATATGAAACATAATGTTACTCCCTTGGATGGTCAAAATGAACCATTGGATTTCACAAAAATTCGGCTCGATAATTCTTTTTGGAAATGCAATTGGGGTGTTATCTTACACAACCAAGCCCTACCCCGTTGGACACACATTTGGGTCTCCTTCCTTGCCTAATTGATGGAAATGAAACTTGTATAGTACATTGTAATAGTAGTAGCAGTAGTGTTAGTAGTACTAGCACAACAAGAAATCCTTATACAAATGACATGTGGACCTTGTATCTCAATGGATCTGAAACATAGGATGCCTCTAGAGTCAGGTGTGTTTTGATAAACCCAAGGAAAAGTAGAAACTTGGTCTCAAGTCGCTTGGAGTTTGAGTGCATGAACAATACTCCTGAATATGAAGCACTCTTTTTGGGCTTACAGAAAGCTATCAACCTCAACATTGTTATGCATAAACTAGTAGGTGATTCAAATATCATGGTACGTCAGGTACGTAACACCATAAACTATGTTTCACCTCATCTTAAGAGTTACTAATAAGCGGTATGGGAACTTATCTCTAATCTCCAAGATTTCCATATCATTTTTGTACCAAGAATGCATAATGTAGCTACAGATTATCTGGAAAATGTAGCTGCTAGGATGACATCACTTAGGGATAGAATTTCTATTGACATTTTGTATAAGCCAGTTATCTCTGACAACATCACTAATTTAAGTGTTTTTTTATTGTTACACAAAAATTTGTCACCGTCCCTGTTACCCCTCTCCCGCATTTTTGACCTTCATTCCGGGACCTATGAGAAGTGACATGACCTGCAAACACTTGCATTGCATTCCCCTGAACTTGAACTTCATTTTCCCTGAAGACATCTCCTGCTTAAAACCCCTAAAATAGCCCTTTTTCCATTGGTGCGGTTCCATAGTGCAGCCCTCGTGCCAATGGGGGAAATCCTCCAAAGAGGGCGTGCCAGTTGGCACTCTGTCACATAGTCGCACTCGTCCAACCATAATCAGTGGTTTTTTTAACAAACAAACAGTGGAAGATTCATCCTAACAAATTCTTGGACTAAATCTATCTTGAGTTGGGTGGTTTGGCTTCGGATCTCCATAGAGGGGAAGTTGTTTGCCACCTCTCATGGAAGCTTCTTTAGTGATAGAGCCAATCCCATGATTATTGTGGATGATCCCAACTCCCCTTCCTCCATCTATAAAAGCTTGTCCATTTTCCTTGGCAAGCTAGTTCCAGAGATTTAGAATTATCAAGTTTCTAAGAGCTTCATGCTGCAAGAGCCTTCTTCATTCCCATAAGGCCAAATCTAAGTAAGGAGATTCTTGTCCAATAACCAAATAGAGAGAGGCTTGTTTCCATTCCCAATAAGCTTTGCAAGACATGTGTTGCTGACTACCCAGCCAGAGGAGGATCTAACGTCAGAACTATGGTTGTATTCTTATTTGATTATTATCAATAAACGACTATTGTTATGGTTCCACTCTTATTTTTCTTTGTAATGATGATGAGTTATATCCTTTCTAATTGATATATAGTTGCATATGATGGATTTTATGTTTGTGTTTGTGTCATTTCTTGTATGTGCAGGTGTCCATTCACGAAGATCGTGGGGATCGTGATCTGCCGGAGCAAAGGAATGGGAGTGTCACCTCTTCTATAAGCACTAGAATTGGAATCCAGGTAGGCCCTCATCATTGGTCTTTAATTTTCAATTAGGAACTTGCGCGGTAGCGTGGTATGATTGTTGCTAGACCCGGTCTGGGCTAGTAGGGATTGCCTCTGTCTGCAGAGGGGATTTACCTCCTTGACATTTATGATGATGTACTAATGCTACATTTCATGGCCAACATTGACGTCTTCAAGGACGTAGTGATAGATGAAGACGTGCATGAGCAGTCTCTGCATGACCTAACTGATGACAGTAAAGTAAACATCATCCCCAAGGGTGTGGTTTCACTTGAGAAGCTATATGATTAGCAGAATCACTTCAAGGGACCCAAGAACACTAAAGCCCACAACTCCACACTAATGCATGAATAGATTAATTTGGGAATAGACAAAGATCCAAACTTCATGAATCTCCGTACGTGTTGCACATGAGAAGTGCCACAAGCCTTTGTTCACCTTTTCAGATAGTACTATGATGTATTCGCATGAACATACGATGACTTGAAAACATATGACACGTGAATAATCCAACACGTCATCCCTATCAAGGAAGTGGCCAAACCATTCTAGCAGAAGCTCAGGAAAGTACATCCGTCATTGGAGCCCCTCATTCAGAAAGAGTTAATTAAGTTGTTGGATGCTTGGATCATTTATAAATTTCATCATTCTATATGGGTTTCAAACTTAGTTCCTATTACAAAGAAGTCCTGGGAGATCCACCTATGCATTGATTTCTGAAATTTGAATCATTCACCTGATAAAGACAATTACCCTGCATTGTCTATGGAACACATCTTGCAAATAGTATCTGAAGTAGAAATGTTTTCTCTGCTAGATGGTTTTTTAGGATATAAACAAGTTTTGGTAGCAGAACCTGATAGAATGAAAACTACATTCTGTACCAAGTGGGGTACATTCGCTTGTCGAAAAATGCCATTTGGGCCAGTAAACACATGCACAACATTTTAGTTTGCTATGGACATTGCCTTTTGTTGGCTTAGTGGGTAGAGCATGGTGATCTACCTAGATAAAGTATTAGTTTTTTCCAAAAAAATTTCAAACCACCTCTGCCATCTCAAGAATATATTTGATTGATGTCGTAAGTATGGGATATCCTTGAATACCAAGAAGAGTGTCTTTGTAGTGTCTGAGGGTAACCTCCTTGGGCATATCATTGCTAAGAGTGAGATAAAGGTAGATCTGGACTAAGTCTGGACCATCACACAAATTCCTCATCACCTAAACAAGAATTGTTGACTGAGGATTGAATCAATAGCATAGTTGGAGGAATATGTCTCAATTTTAAATGGTTGTTGCAATTCTAGCAAGGTGAGGAGTGGTGTAAAGGAAAGGCAATGTTTTAGTTCAATGAATGCCTCCTATTGCAACTTGAACCATAAAAAAATAATTTTCTCCACCGTTTGTAACTTGACTTAAGGGCCGAGTGATATAAGAGAACCCAAACACAAGTATTTGGTAGAAATTAGCAAGGCAAAAGAAGTATTGAAGCTATATTAGAGTCGTCAGCACTAACCAATCCCAAATGACTTCGATCTTAGTTGGGCCCACATGCATACCATTCTCATTGATAATGTAAATCAAATATTAGACCTTTTCCATGCCAAAAACACAATTAACACGTGGTTAACACATAGTTTATGTTTCCACAAAGTTTGAATGACCTGACGAATATGTTACAAGTTCTCTTCACAACTTTTGTTGAAGATGAGTGTATCATCTAGATATAAAACCACAAACGAGTTAGTGAAAGGCCGTAAGATGTCATCCATCAGCCTCATGAAAGTTGTGGTGGAATTTTTCAAGCTAAAGGGCATGAGCAATAACTTGAATAGACCCATCTTGGACCTAAAATAATTCTTCCAAACATTTGTGGGTTCTATTGGAACTTGGTGATAGTCGAAATTCAATTCAATCTTGTTGACTTATTTGGCCCCTTTGATTTGTTCCATAAGGTCATCAATCTCTGGAATTAGTTACTTGTTCCTGACTATGATTTTGTTCAGCACCCAATAATCAATGTAGAGTGCAAGGTCCCATCCTTCTTCTCCACAAGTACAATTGGGCTCCCACAGGGTAAGGAACTTGGTCAGATTTTCTATTTTTGTAGTATCTCCTAGACCTACAACTTGATTTCATCATTTTCGAGAATATAAAAATGATATATTGGTCCATTAGGTAAGCATGTGTCGAGGGTCAAATAGATTGAATGCAATATGACATAAAATGGAAAGGTACCCCCTTGGGTGAAGAGAATATTTCTTTATACTCTTACACAACCTTATCCACTTGTATATGTTGTGTGGAGGAGCCCTGTGTGAAGGTCATGGATATGGCTATAATATTTCCTTTATTTTGAGAGTGAATTAGCTATAAGACCAATTTCCCATTATGGGAGATTATCTTGTTACATTTCTTAGCAGAGATAAAATAGATTGTAGTAGGGAGAGATACCTCTAGTATCCTGTATGGTTTTCCACCCAAAGTGATAATAACAGTACAAGGTTTTGACTCATACACAATGCTATCACTCCAAATCTCTCCAGAGTTGTTGTGAAATAAATGATAAAGGTAACCACAAACCTACTTTGGAGATTAGGATCTAGCCTTCCTAATGCTCAGAGAGAGCTCTCTCTTTATGATTTAACTTTGTTTATTCAATTTATTTTAGGCTAGTTATGATTTTATTTGGGTTTTGGTTTTCATTTGGTGGTGGGATCACTAACTTAGATGGATAGAGGGATCTCTTTTACCATTGGGCTATGGGGTCAAGTGTCAAGAAAACAAGACTGGATCAAGTTCTAAAGATAGTGTTTACAGGGCAAGGTAGCTGAGTAAATTCAGATCTTAAGGTTGGATGGGGAAGTTGTTTTCAATTGGATCCAAGGAGAAGTTAAGGGTTCCTTAAACTGGATAATGAAGGAAATGGTAGGGGTCAATCGAAACTAGGGATAAATGAAGGATTCCCTAATCTAGATATCGGAAGAAAACATTGAAATGATTAACTATTCAAGACAAAGTGTACCTAAACAAATTATGTAATATAATTCCAGTTAATTCATTCAATTTAGATAACATGCAAGTTTGTGAAACACTTAAGAAAATAACAATTTGACAAAAATAAAATAATTCATTGAAGTAGCTCAACACATTTATCCCATAATGCAATCTCTTTATTACTCAGTCTAGTCTACTGACTTGAAAAGTTGGCACAATGAACCCTCAGGTTACAGATCAATACAACTATAAAAATGTCTAGAAATCCCCACCTATACTTCGAATTATGAAGTATTTATACAAAATATCCCAAACTGTCTTGGGAATTAATCTAGGAAAAAGAAATATATTCATGCAAGAAGATAGAGACAAATATTCAATTGCTACAATGTGTAATTGTTTATTAGGTTGTGATGTCTTATTCTTTGATATTTTGTTGTTTATTCTCATTTGTTGTTGGTCTTCCATGTTGACTGTTCTTTTTACTTTGCCCTTTTAACTGACACTCTTTCACCTGATACTCTTTCATCTGAGTTGCCCTGTTTTTTTCTTTTACCGCCCTATTTTCACTTTTACTTTGCATTTTGCAGTAAGTCATTTAATTTCTCCCACGTCTCTGCATCTGGTAATTTGATATTTACCATTTTTCTATAGATTTCATCTGCTTCTGTGTTCTTTGCAAAGGTGGGTCTGTTCACAAAAAGGTGTTTTACCTCCTGCTAGAGGTAAAACAAGTTCTCAAATGTCTAGTACAAAACCTTTCCTGTAGGCATCCCTTTCATGGAAAAATTATTGGCTTGATCTCTTGCCACTTCTCTAATCTTCCTGTTGTAGTCTTCATGTGGCGTCAATCTGATATTTATGACCAAGGGATTTGGCAAACCTTTCTGCCTCAAAGCATCAAACTTAACCACGAACCTGTCTATAGCCAACTCCATGGTTTGGAATTTATCCTCAAGGTTCATCAATAGGTTCCTCTTGGTGATCAGTTTCTTCACCTCTAGTATGGTGCTAGTCCTGTCAGCTATGTCCAGCTCCTGCAATTCATATTTATTTTTAGAGTTAAGGAATTGGATTATTCTGGTGGCTTCTTCTAGCATGTCTCCAAGTTCAGCCTTAACTCTTTGAATTGCTTCAGTAGCCTCTTTGACTAAATCATTTTGTTAAAAGATGACTTGTATAGATGGCCAAATATCATTGATAGAGTCAATGATATTGGCCCATAGCTATTCTTTAGCTTGGGAAAGTGGCTCCTTCAATGTTAACTCTTTCTCTAAGTTTTTTATCCTCTCAATCAACCTAGTTGTCTTCTGAAATTCATTCTTGTGCATAATCTGTCCTAGTTTCTTCTCATCCTCTAGACTTGTCATTTTTTCTTTTAGTCTATTTATTTTTGTGATCTGAATGGACATGTGTTCCATAGCTTTGACCATTTTACTTGCCTCATCACTTGGTTGAGTTGTCGTTGTTGTTGAACTTGTTGTTGATGTAGATGTTGTTGTAGCTGCAAGTGTTGTAGCTAGGGGATATGTGGGGGCCAATGAAGTTGCTAAGGTTGATGGAACTGTTGTAGTCACTATGGGAATGGAAGTGGCAGTGGTTATCTCAAGGCTGGTCTGTTTCAACTATATCAAGTTGTCTAGTTCATTCTCCATTTCTTTTAATTGATCATTTAATTGGAGAATGAAGTCCATCATCTCCTCTTACTAAGTTTGGCTTTCAAGGACTTCCTTGGTCTATGGATGCTATAAATGAGGTAGTTGTAGTTGCTTCTTCAAAGTAGCAATATCTTCATTCTTCTTCTTTATCAATTTCTTTGCAGCTTTGACATCACTGGGATTATACCCAAGCTCAATCACCAAGTCTTCCAGTGACTTGATTCTATTGTCTTTGGCCTATGAGGATGCCTTTTCCATATTATAGTGTGTTGTGATATTATCTAGTGAGCTTTGGAGTTTGTGCACAGTCATTGCTTTATTTTTCATGGTGGAATAAATCATCTCACCCGCTTACTTATGGAACTCAATTTGGTCAATAGGGCGAACATCCCTAGCCAAAACATCAAAATTTGTTTTCTTGTAGTTTGTTGATGATATTGGCTGTTGGACTATAAGGTGCATGAATGTCATTTGCATTTTACCCGTCTTAATGTCAAAGGTTGACATTAATCTATTTTGATTTGTAGGTGTTCGCTTAAAGTACTCGACATAAGTTGCAACCTTTAATGCCTCATTTATCAACTTAATTTCTTTGTACTTCTCCTTTATATCTTTCTCCTTATCCACTGGCTTGCTAGATGAAGAGACTTCAATGCTAAGTTGTTTCTCAATAAGTTGAGTGTTTGAACTAGAAGGTTGGTGTGTTTCTTTTGAAGCTGTTGGGCCTTTACTCCTTCCAACCATTGTTTCAGTGTCTATGATTTCCACTGTGTCAATGGTGTCTTCTTGTTTGGTTAGATGATTCAGCTTGGGCCTCTTCTTGTAACTGATCTCAAATTGGTCATTTGTAGTGTCCATTGTTGAGCTAGAACCTTCTTCCTTGCTTCTTTTTTCATTTATGTGTTCATTGGCCGGAGTCTGCAAAATAGGAGGAATATTCATATGTTCTTCTAGGGTTGGAACCTATAGAAAGGAACTAGTATCAATATGCTTTTCCACATATCAAAGTATTCTCCACATTTATCAAAGTGTTTTCCAACCATTCTGACTGGTTGGAAAATCTCTCAATGTTTGGCCTAGGATCATGTATGAAAGGACTCAATTTGAATTTGAGCCTTAGTCTATTTTTGACTCTATGAGGGTCATATTGCCACATAAAACTACTCTTGAAATTCATCTGCTGTAAAATTTCATCTGCCTCTGGTCCAACTTCCCTATTAGTACAATTAAAGGGGCCTAATTGATTTTTCATTTTAAACTGTCTTCTTCCTAGCTGACAGGCAATTAACCTCATCAGAGTTTATGATTTGTATGAAATACTCTAATGCAAATATCCTCATGGGGAGGTATTTGGGTAGCTTGTAGGGAGTGAGTTGGAATCCATACATTCTGATTTCTATGTGGTCCTGGTATAGATACCAGTTTCCCACTCTACTGCTCTTAGCCAATGGTAAAACTCTTTTAATCTCCTCATTAATCCTGTGCTGATAGCTACTGGTTAGCATGTTTATAACTTGATGAACAAATGAGTCAATGAACTCTTTATAGTAAAAAATAGTGGAGTACCTTTGGATCAATGGTTTCCAATATATGATAGATCTTGGATTGCCTTTGGTGTATAATTTTTGGATGTTGACTAGAAATTTGCCGAACTGATAATATACGAACACGTGAAATAGAACTGAAGAGTATTTGAACACTCTTTCATTTGGTAATCTGATAAATTGTTCATGGATTATGTCTGCTATGAACTAAGCATAGTTGTAAACTATAGTAGGAGGCTTGCCTGGGAAAAAGATAAAAAGTAAAGTAAGGAAAACCTCATCCACATGTTCATATGTGTTGTACCCTAGAATGCAAGAGGGTATGGTTATAATTTGTCTGCCTCTTTCAGAAAAAATGGTGGCAGCATATGGGGGACTATCTATTGGAGTATGAGACTCCTATATGATGAAATTTTGAAAAATCTAAGCCCTCTTGGGAAGGTCTAGCTTTATGTAGAGTTCAAGTAAACCTTCAATGTAAAGTGGGGTCTCATTTGGGCCTGGCTGGATCTGCAACATTTGATTTATTGATTCCACTGTAATAGTGAATAAAACCTGTTGGTCAGGGTTGACTATGGCTCTTTGACTGGGAACATAACAAGCTTGGCAGAAGTCGATGATTTCTAGGAATAGGGGTACTTTTGGGAACAAGTACTTGGGAAAATTGGACTTCCGTAGGTGAATGTCATCATTCTGGTTCAAAAACCTGTCTTTACTCCGACAATGGAGTTTTAGTAGGTAGGCAGGGGGAGCCTTGTCCTTGATTTGAAATTCTATTTCAGCTAATGGAAAGTGGTAAATATCCAGGTGAGTGGTTTGTAGAGGTCTTACATCCAGAGAGGTTTGGGAAGCCATAATTTGGTTTATTGAATTGAATTACTCTTTTTGTGGCTTTAGGAATAAGGTTTAGAAATTCTTGAATAGTGGGGAGGGTAATTACAGTGTGTAGAAAGGGGCTTGGGTGTACAAAATGATTTTCTTCGGTCTGTGAAGGTTTCCTAATTAATTTAATTAATTAACCTTGTATAATTACTATGTATAACTTTAAATTATAGGGTTGTGCTGGTTATATCAAGAATATGGAAATTTGACGATTTGGTGTGCATACGGGTTTATGTGGTAGCTGCAGAGGATACTGAGGCTTTTGTTGGTTATTTGTTGCTTCAATTTGGTGCTTGCAACGTCTTCGGGTGGTAAAAGGTGGTCACATTGGTTGGAGAAAGCTTTAGGGTCTCTGAATCAGTTAACAGATGTTTGTGGTGAAAAAGAGCAAAAAGAGCAAATTCAGGCTTTTTCGGCCTTTTAACCAATAACGGTTACATTTTGGTCTGAGGTTTACTGAATAAATAGTGGGCAGTTTTGGTTTAGGTGGGGAGGTGGTTTTTGGTGCTATCGCACCGCTTTTGGATGGAGGGTGGTATTTTTCGTGAGCATGCGATATAACCTGGTGCCACCACGTAGCCAAACAATGCTTGGCCAAAACTACGAATCTTGTGTGCTCTTGGGTAGTTAACTATTGGACGATGAATCCACATGATATGGTTGTGCACTGTTGGATCTAGAGGTGGGAGATCAGAGGGATATCACACAGTGAAGTTGCACGGACGGAGTTGGGATGCGATTGGCAAGTCCTAGGGTTTAATTACAAAGAATTGTAATTAATTAACAAAATAATGACAAGATTTAAATATAAGTAGTGGGTTAATAAGAGGTGGGGACCATGAATTATATAGAAGGGTTTTTGAATTGCACCAAGGGTTGGTGTGTTAAAAACAGTGTCGGGGAATGTTAACATGGGGGAGTTATAAAGCAGGACTTTAGGAAAAAACTTAGGATAAAGGGTTTTTATGGGTTTTTAAGGGGAAAAGGGAAATCAATAAGGGGGGAATGTAATATTCGTAATGGGAATGGGTTTCACACTAGGGAAAGGGGTTTTGGAAAGGGGGAATGCTTTTTAAAGTGTAATATCTAGGGATATGTGTGAAACCAAGGGGTAAAAGGTCAAAATGAGAGGAAAGGGTATTTATGAGTAATGAATGGATAATGAGGGGAAATTAGTAAACTAAATATGTGAATATCCTTTCTATTTCACAATTCTTCCTGCACATGAAACATAGGATTAAGCATGATGAATGTACTTTTGACTTAGCAACCTTGTGCACTTGCAAAACTTCTTCTATCTACCCTTTATTTAGCCTAACATCTTTTCTTCATTCATTGGGTGCATTTGAGCTCACTGACCCTTTATTCCCTTTTCTTTCGATAAGAATGCTATCTAATTCTAACCTTATAACCTCGGCTCATATTAAACTGACAAACTCATTATTATTCTCTACCTAACCACTGATTTTCCAAGATTAAATAGTTTGTCTAGATCTTTATTCTCTATCTATCAACATGAAATTTAAAGTATGAATGAGTCAATATTAAACTATTTGACCACCATGGATTGTGGCATTTTTGACAAGCTGCACACAATCTCATTTTACAGAGTAAAGCAAAAGGAGTAGCATTTGGATTTGCACACTTTCATGGTCTATTTTTATCTCTTTTTTGGGTTCATATTTTTTTACTTTTTTGATCTTTTTCTTTATTTTTTTCCTTTGATTATTCTTTTAGGACATACCCTCTTTACATTTTTTGATTTCAATAATATGGGAAAATATTTTGCAGAAAGACAAATTATGTACAATATTACAATACTAACCATAGCGAACTCAAAATTATGGATCCTATTATTATAGGACCCTAACACACAACACTATGCTTCCATAAGTATTGTTTTCCTAACAAGACATTACAAACTTGAAGAGGAGTAACATCACACTATACGTCGTCTATGAAGGGGTTAATTTTTTAGGGTAGGAAGCAGTGTTAGCTAACACAAATATCTCGCCCTTATTGGAGCTATCCAATAGTGTATGGTTGAGGGTGTGGTGTTGTTGGTAGGCCCAACCAATTAAAAACATCTATTGATATGAGGATTTTTTTAATCTTATTGTGGATAATTAATTGAAGTAGAGCACCCTTCACCCACATTTATGAGTGAAAGACATGCTCACCTTCCTCCATTTCTCTGACCTCACTTCGTTGAACATTAGTGGTAGCAACGATGAGACTAGGTTCTGTGTCAATGATTTATTTCCCCTTTTCAAGGTTTGGTTCAAAATCAGACGTACATCAAAATTCAAAGATTTCATCTCAACCACGAGTGACTACTTTACATGAAACTCATTTGTGTTATGAATGCTCTTGTGGAACTCACACCATTTTCCCGTGTCTTTTTTCATATTCCAATTATTATTATTTTCTTGTACCTATGATGGGTTTTCCTAGGGAGTTCCTCCCTAGCTCTATCCTTTGTTTTGAGGTTTGGGGTCACCCTTTCCCTACTTTGGGTTCACAAATCCAAAGTCTCACTTCTTCTATTTTAACTTTCGCTCAATTATGGCAGCATATCGGTTTGTTCACTAAGCAATGAGATGTCCAGGAACTCCATTTATACTTGGATGCATTTTGGTAGACAACCACAATACTTGAGCACTAGATGTCACTTAGATTCCACATCGATATCTAGCTTTGTGTGCAAGGAATAAAAGATATTTGTGAACTCTGGCACTTCTTGGTCCCTTTCCTACCATAGTTTCATCCATCTTATATACCTATATTTGTAGCTTTGCAAAGGGAAACATTATTCCTTAACAACATCCGTAAAAGAGTTCCAAAAGGTTTTAAATAAAAATATTGAGGATTCTTCTGTGGCATGTTTCTCACAATATTTTTCCACTAGACCTTAACATGGGGGCAACTTTAAGTAGTGAAAAAATAATCTTCTCTCTATCCAGAAAGTTATATACTGAAAATTATCTTTCCAAAAAATTTAACCATTTATCTACAACATTTTCATTTATTTGTCCTTCAAATATAGGAATATCAAAATTAACTTATACCTTAAAGGTGGTGGCGTATCTAAAAGGAATGCTAGATGAAAACATGTCACCTATTCAAATTCATCGAAGGACCTAGGAAAAGTTATCCATCACTTTCCTCCTTTGTCATTGGTGGTATTATTTGAGAAACAATTTCATATGATATCCTTCTCCCTGTCTTTCTTTTCTTCCTCCATGGGAGGCCATCAAAGTCGGAAATGCTTGTATTGTAAGGGCTCAAGTAGTTTTATTTCCAACTCCTTATACCTCGACCTCGTTTGGGACATGCACAGAAAAAAACTTGTATCCTTATACATGATCCTCTATTAAAAATGCATAATGAGTCTAAGGACTTATTGATTTATACCTACTACCCCATAGACTTACACAATCCATCGAAAGGGGTTGGATCCAATGGTGTAGAATGAGGAGTTTCTTACCATTGGAAAAGGTTTAATTGCCCATAGGGCTTATATTAAAGCCATGGAAGTACCCTGAGGTAGTGTTCAAACATGTGGATGCACCCATAGAGATTATACCAAATGGTCTTGTGACCTATGCACACATAAATCAATCAAAGACCATCCCCAAGTTCTTCAATTTATTACCCCTAGATGGGGTGTCAAGGATGTTTTACTACGTGGGTGAAACACATAGATGTATAGTAGCATCACTCAATTTTTGGGAACTCTTCTTTATCATTTTCTATTATGGTATTTGTAACCTAATTTGATTTCATCAATAAATTAGTGATATTGATCAAACTCGTAGTTCATAAAGTCATCATTTACGAAATTTAATCACTAATTGTAATGCCTCTTAATATGCATGGATCCCGCCATGCTAATTAATCAATAAATATCACACTCTCAACCAAAATATTGATCCAACAATATTGAATTACTTCACTAACCAAATTTGTTTTCCATTTATCTTGCCGAATTGAGGAAAAAGTTTAAAATCTCTTTTAGATGGTATGGACTAATCAAAGTCATTTCACTCCAATGATGTCCTAGTTAAAAACACTAGCTGACTAGGGAGAAATCACTTCCAATTTTTCAAACCCATGGAAGAACAAGTATGATAATTAAGATACTTAACATGTAATGTATGCCATCAATTTCTCTCTGATGATACATGCCCACCATAATTATCTTATTTATTACTCCTCCTTAAAGCCAAATTTCACAATAATTAAGAACTATTCTAATTATCAGCTATTTCAAGAATGCATGTGGTTGTTTCTTTTGAAAGGTAGTAACTTTCTATAGTTACATGTACCTCCTTCTCACTTTTATTGTTCAATGAAGTCATTTTAGTAGGCCATGGCCCTTAGAAAAAGAGGGAATTTCATGGATAATCACATAAAAGAAGGTGATTCCACTAATGTTTTCATAGATAGAGTTAAAGACATTTTTGAACCATCCTTGATTAGTAAAACCCCTGAGGTGCTTCATGATGAAGCTCATTTCTAGTTTATAGAGCACTCGGTATTCTTTTCCATATGGGAAAGGAGTCTTGCCTAAATCATACTCCCTAGAACTTTTCCTTTCTCATGGTTAATACACCTTTGTATTGAATTTTATGACCCTTCTCAAATGGTAATTAAGATAGTCAATATTTATATATAATTTGTTCTTTAAAAGGAATTATATATTGCCATAATGCTTAAAATCCCATTGGATTCCAAGCCGATAGATGAGGAAAATCTTAAAAGACATTTAGAGACCCTAGAAAATAATCAAAAGAAAGAGTCAATAAAGAGTTTGTTGATGAAAAAGAACATCATACCTGATCCAAATGGATCCTAGAAAACCCTCTAAGTCTTCTAAATATCAAAACTATCACATAAGAAAACTTCTAGAAAATTCGGATAACACTATCGGAAGGCAAAAACATAAAGAAAATAGTGAAATGAAGCCTATCAGAGGTCAATGGAGCAATGAACAAGAGCCATCAGATCTGGCCGATCAATGGTCCAAATATGATCGCCAAATCGTAATCGGCAGTGGCAAGCGAAGGCTATCCATGGAGACCACATGGAATATGCGACAAAGATCAACAGGGTCAATGAGGACCATCGATCAAGCACACAGATTGATGGCCCAGGTTGGATCACAATATCACATCCGTAAAGCACAAAGGAGCGCTAACAAATAGCTCGGGGGTATGTGTGATATGCGATTGTGATCAATCGCATCGCAACATCACATCGGAGAATTACAATGGAGTGGGGCCGATATAGACCTAACTCGCGATGGAGAAATAGGTGATATTTCATATATTTTGAGATCTAGAAAATGACATTTTCCTTTGTATTTACATTTTTCTTTAAATAAATGAAATATGAAGGAAATATGTTGATGCGATGAAACCGGACCCAAAAGGGTTTATGAATGCAAATATATAATATTTCAAGTATGTATGAAGCCATTTTACAGGGTTTTTCAATGTTTTAATGTATTTTTAAATACAAAGGGAAACTACAAAATGAGTGGGATTTTGAGCGGGTCATAAGTGGTCAGTCGTTTTGACCATGCTCTACCTGATCCCATCCACTGAACGACATGTGGCGTGAGAAAACCACCTTTTCAGGCGAGTAATCTCTCTACGCCTTTGTCGCCCGAAACGAATCTCAACCATTGGATCGAGACCACTCAGATCAATGGTGGAGATGTGATCACGATATAAAGGTAGACCAGATAGAAATATAGTGCATATCTATGAATATTTGAAGTCTGGTGAATAGTGTTTTAGTGGATTTTTTCCATGTTTTACACTGTTTCTCTGTGTAAACAGAGAACGACCATTTTTGGGAGTTCAAAGGCATCGATGGCCCATTTCATTACCAAATAGGTGGCCACCATCCTTGAAGGTCTTTAGCAATGATTGTTAACGCTTAGAGGGGGATTCAAGTGGATAGAGGTCGGGAGCCAGAGAGCCTGAGAATAGGAAATGACTAGACAATGCCAATTGGATTTAAAGCCACAAAAGACAAACACAGGAAGTGTTGAAATAGAGAGCAAACAGAGACAGAGGCTCAGTGAGGAGAGTCTGTGTACTCAAAAGGACTAGGGGGATCTAAGTAAAGCCTTGTTGTTTTGTATTTGTTGTGTGAGACTCAAATTGAGCTCACTTTTGTAAAAACTCTACTTCTGAAAACATAATAGAGAGGTCACCACTGAAGGCTAGACTAGGAGATCTAGCCGAGGAGTGTTGGGTGAACTCCTTATTAAACTTGCTATGTTTATGTGTGTTTGTCTTTATGTTCTTTCACTGCTTTATTGTCTATGTATTTCGTAATCTTATCGATCCATTACACAAAGTAACATGGGAAAATCCATGCACATGAGTCTGTAATACCTTAATAATTGTCTAAGATCTCATTATCAAATCAAGCTTTAGGTTTGCTAAGGTTAGACAAGCTTGTGTTGGATTGTTGAATGCTAACTAGGTCAAAGCTCAAATTAGGAGAAGGAGAACTGGTTGAGGCTAACCCAGAAATTGGAAGAGTTTGTCCTAGGAAGAAAATGGCAGAAGAAGTTCCCTTGGAATCAGACTCTTAGTTCAAGGACAGCTTCATGACCATGAGATCCGTGGTGGAAGAAATGTATCAGGAATTTAAGAAGGATCAAGGTGCAAGCACCTCAACACCCGAACAAGGCAAAGGGGTAGAGGAACCTCTTCTATTTTCCCATTTAGAAGGAAAAGGGAAAGGGGAAAAGCCTCCTCCATCAACACCTCCTTCTAGCCTTGAAAAGAAAAAGAAGAACACATATTTGATTAAATTAGATGTAAAATTTGATTTTCGAGTCTATGATGGAGAATTAAATGCAAAAAAGCTAAATAACTGGATTAGACAGATTGATGTGTAAAGGAGTAGCTAATTTGAAGAAGCATGGTAAAATTCTTCCTACCTAGAGTGAATTTGTTTCTGCCCTTAAACAATAGTTCTATCTGCTAGCTTATATGCAGCAAGCGATGATGAGTTAGCAAACTCTTTGCCAATTAAAGGGCCAAAGTGTACAAAGCTATACCCAGGAATTGATAAAAAGAGCTTTAAATCTAGGCATTTCTCCAAACTCACCTGAAACTTTGTTGAAGTATATAGGTGGACTGCATAGCTATTTGAGGCACGCCATTCTCATGTTTAACCCCACTAGCATAGATGAGGTATCCGTTTAGGCTACACATATAGAGGCTAGAGGCAAGAATGTGAACCTAGAGATTGGGGGATCATCAAAACCCACTGCAAGCAAAAACAGGGAAAAGAAGAGGCTGAAATGCAAAGATAGGACGAAAAATGTTATACATAAAGAAAAACCTTCATGCACTCATTGCAAGAAAGGTGGAGACGATGATGAACACTATTGGTCCTTGCATCCGAACCTGAAACCCAAGAAGTTTGATGGCAAGAAGAAGAAGATTGATGCTGCTATTAGAAATATTTGGGGTTAGACTCAGGTGATGAAACAACATTCATAGCTACAGGTATAAAAGGTAAAAATTCTGAAGCATCTACTAGTAATTCTACACAATCTAATGATAATAAAGAAAATGAGAGGAAAAGACATGAGATTTTTCATATTAGAGTTATTTCCAAGCACCAAAAGATTGATACTTTATTTGATAGTGGTTCACAAGTAAACTTGATTTCTAAAGCAGTTGTAAAGAAGTTGGGATTACTAACAACACCTCACAAGAAGCCATATCCATTAGGTTGGGTATGTGATAAAGCAAAGCTACAAGTGACTAGACAATGTAAACTTAGGTTTGCATTTGGGTCAACATTTGTAGATGAGGTTGAGTTGGATATAGTTCCCTTGGATATATGTGGTATTGTTTTAGGAAGTCCTTACTTGTATGATAGAAAAGCCATTTTCTATAGAACTAAAAACAAGTATCAACTCACAAAAGATGGAATAGGATATATTGTAAGAGTTCATCAACTCAAAAAAAATTATACTCTAATAAACTCAGAGCAGATGAAAAGAATTGTAAACTCATGCAAGCAATTTTTACTAATGGTTGTCAAGGAGAAGAACCCTGATAAAAGCAATGTATTTGAGGGTTGTGATGCTAAACAGAAAGCTGATTTAGAAAAAGTTATTTTAGAATATGATATCCTATGTCAAGAACCTAAATGTCTGCCACCCAAAAGGGAAATTGTACATGATATTCATTTGTAGCAAGATGCTCCATTACCTAACATAGGAATGTATAGGTTATCTACTTTAGAGAAGCAGAGATCAAGAATAAGGTACAGGAGCTGCTCGAAAAAGGGTCCATAAGACCAAGAACATGACCATGCGGATCTCCAATTGTGTTGGTAAGAAAGAAAGATGGATCGTGGAGGATGTGCATTGATTATAGAGCACTAAATAAAATAACGATCAAGAATCATTATCCTATTCCTTGCATAGATGATCTATTATATCAGTTGAAAGAATTCATTTACTTTTCCCAGTTGGACTTGCGTACTGGCTACCATCAGGTCAGAGTTGCAAAACAAGATGCATGGAAGACTGCTTTCAAAACAAAGCAAGGGTTGTATGAATGGCTAGTTATGCCTTTTGGCTTAACTAATGCTCCTGCCACTTTCATGAGAGTTGTGAATGATGTACTCTGACATTTTATTGATGATTTTGTAATTATGTATTTAGATGAAATTCTTGTTTTCAATAAAACATGGGAAGAACATTTGAAGCATGTAAAGCAGACTCTAGATGTTTTGAAAAGATAAAATCTCTATGTTCGGTTATCAAAATGTGAATTTGGAAAAACATATTTAAATTATTTGGGTCATATTGTAGGGGGTGGTGAATTGAGGATAGATCCCTCTAAGGTTGAAGTCATTGTGAACTGGCCTAAACCCAAATCTGCTATAGAAGTTAGGAGATTCCTAGGAGAAGCACAATATTGGAGAAAGTTTATTGCTAACTTTTCCTTGATTGCATTTCCCTTACATGCTTTAACAGGATTGAACAAGGTGTTCCTGTAGGGAGGCAAACAATAGAAAGCCTTTGACACCTTGAAAGAAAAAATTAGTACAACAACAGTATTAGCACTGACAGATCTTCAAAGGCCATTTGAGATTGAAACAGATGCTAGTGACTATGCCATGGGAGTAGTGTTGATGCAACATGGTAAGCCCATATGTTATCATTCTGAGATATTTAATTCTGCAGTAGTTAAATATCCCACATGTGATAAAGAATTGTATGCATTAGTGTAGAGTGTGAAAAAGTGGAAACATTACCTATTGGGAAAGGAAACAATTATACATACAGATCATCAACCACTTCAATATTTGCACTCACAAACTAAATTGCAGCAATCAAGACACTATAGGTGGATGGGTTTTCTACAACAATTTCATCTTGTCATCTGATATAAGAAGGGCATACACAATAAAGTTGTAGATATGTTATCAAGACTAATCATAAATGCATCTACTATACTTAAGCATAACGCAGTAATGCATGAAAGCTACATTCAACAATATTCTCAAGATGTAGATTTTAAAGATGTATATGCAACTTTAAGTCATGGCAAACAAGTAGAAGAATTGGGTTATCATGTTAAGGACCAACTCTTGTATCATTTGGGAAATTCATGCATTCGTCAAACTGAAAGAGTTAACATAATCTGAGAAGCACATACTTCTCTAATATCATGTCATTTTGGTGTAAGTAAAATAGTTGCACAACTACAAAGATTCTGTTATTGGTCAAGAATGCATGAAACAGTTTCTAGATATATTAAATGGTGTATCATGTGTGCTAAAAGCAAGCCCAGTAATAGGAAATTAGTCTTGTACACTCCACTACCATTTCCTTCTCATCCTTGGGAAAGTGTTTCCATGGACTTTGTTCGGGGATTGCCAAAATCTAGAAAAGTTCATGATTATTTATATGTTATTGTGGACAGGTTCAACAAAATGTGTATTTTAATACCTTGTAACAAGCAGATTATAGCTGAACAAACAACAAAATTGTTCTTTCAACATTTATGGATTCATTTTGGATTACACACTTCTATTATATCTTATCGAGATTCCCAACTTGATGGGAAATTTTAGTGAAGTCTGTGGGAATTGATGGACACCAGACTAAAGAAGAGCACAACCTTTCATCCAAAAATAGATGGCCAAAGAGAGGTGGTCAACCGAACAGTGATCCAGTTGATCAAGGGTTATTGCAGCAAGCATCCTAAGCTTTGGGATGAACATTTGTGTTATTTGCAACATGCTTACAACCGTGTTAAACACTCTCCCACATAGAGATATCCTTTTGAGACTTGTTTTGGATTTACACCAAGGTCTCCCTTGGATTTTGTCTTTGGAAAAGACATAGAAATTGATGCACACAGTGATGTGGACAAAGAAACTAGATTCATTGAACAGATCCAAGAAATTCACCAGGCAGTGTAGGAACAACTGGAAAAGAGCCAGGCCAAGTACAATGCAAGGCATGATAAGCATCGAATTGAGCATAGCTTCCAAGTTGGTGATCAAGTCTGGTTGTACATCAGGAAAGATAGAATGCAAGATGAAGGAAAGAAGTTGATGTCAATAAGGTATGGTCCTTTCAAGATACTTCAGAAAATTGGTGAGAACGCTTTTCACCTTGATTTGCCAACTTAAATACAGATCTATTCAGTAGCTAATGCAAAAAACTTGAGATTGTTTGAACCTTCATTGATTGAATATCCCAAAGAGCAAAGTCAGTTTCCTTCTATTAATGATCTGTTGCTTGAATATCTCAATGAGTTGCAAGAAGATACAGTTCTAGAGAGGAAGGTGAGAACTACGCATAGAGGGGTTGTTGAGTACCTCAGAATCAGACTCAAAGGTTCAAAACCAGGCAGTGCAAGATGGATAGAGATTGGACAAGTGAGGAAGCTATATCCTCACTTGATTGATGCTTAAGAACCAACTTTTAGTGGTACAAAAGCTTTTTCAATGGGAAGACGTGATCCAAATGGATCCTAGAAAACCCTTTAAGTCTTCTAAAGATCAAAACTATCACATAAGAAGAAATTTTGGAAAATTCAGATAACACTATTGGGAGGCAAAAACATAAAGAAACCAGTGAAATGAAACATATCAGGAGGTCAACGGAGCAATGCACAGTAGCTGTCAGATCTGGCCGATCAACGGTCTAGATTTGATCGACAAATCGCAATCGGCAGGGGCAAGCAGAGGTTATCGGTAGAGACCACATGGAATATGCAATAGTAATCAACGAGGTCCATGAGGATCATCGACCAAGCACACAAATCGATGGCCCAAGTTGGATCGCAATATCGCATCAGCAAACCACAGAGGAGCACTTGTTGAGCTAATTTATTACAATAAATTAACACAAGTATTTAATTATCAATCCAGGTTTGTAAAACTCGGAGGCAAATCCACAGTATATGGACATTAGATATAATCAAGTTTAGAAGATAAAATTTGAATATTTAAAGTACATATTACAAATATAAACCTATTTTAACAATTTCTAATTCATTTATGTAATATATGAGGGAAGAGGCTCCTAACTTAGGAGAACCAGGTTGTCATTCCCTACAATACTACTTTCATGAAGATAAATATAAGAGCACTATATAACAATGGTTTATGATGCAGAATATGTAAAAGAAGAGGCTCCTAACTAAGGTCCAGATTGTCCTTCTTCACAATCCTACTATATCACAATCACCATTGCTTCAAACCAGAAATGCATAAATAACTTCAAATAAGAAATGGAGAATGAAATTCAGTTTTAGTTCAAGATCAAATAGAAGGGGAATTTAACTTAAATTCCTGTGTGTCCCTTCATATGTAGATTAGAATTAAACCAATATTCATTTAGCAACCATCACACATCTAAATACATTTGAAACAAGAACTAATATATGAAAACTATGAAAATTGAACCAAGAAGTGCACTTAGCTTGGTGTGGGGGCCCTCCACCCTTTCCTTGCACACTTGAAGAAATCTCAGCTACAGCAACTTCAGTAAGTAAACCAAGCATGAACAAAAAATTTAAATGAAACAACTTCTTCAAATTAGCTTCAAACTCCAAAGTGTCTCAACATAAAACTATACAAAAGTTACATATATAAGCCATCAAAGTCTTGGCTTTAAATAGAGGTTTTGTGAAACAAACTAATCTATATTATCTCTAACAATCACATCTACTCATATCCACCTATCTAGGTCGAACTCATCCAATTCAACCCAAGAAATATGGTCAATCCCATAAAATCTCAAAACTACCCTATTTCCTAGGGATTTTCTGGTGACTAGTCATGTTTGACCAGCCTTGACCGGGCCTAATAAAGCTTGCTTTGACCAAACCAAGTGGAGTTAGCCCAGTCCTAGTTCCCAAGATTTCAATTCATGCATCCAACTCGAGCCCAAGTGTCCTACAAACATGTCATCCACATAGCTATTACGAGAATTTCTGATTCAGTCCAAAATTGCACTTGAAACTCAATTTTCATAAAAACTTCTAGAAATTGAAAAACTAAAATTGAACACCTGAATATGCATAAAATACATCAAAATTAGATGGATGTGATGGAAAATGGATGGAAAATATAAGGATTAAATAAGTTTCCTTAGGCAAAAATAGACCAAAACTGAGGGCCAACATCTCCCCCTTGTTGATCTTCAAGCATGTCCTCATGCTTGTTTCTTGCTTTTAACTTTTTACTTCTATCTGCTGACTGGCCTACTGATGGACATGTGGCTTTTCCCCTTGAAGATGAAGCTTTCTCTTGAACTACCTGGAAAAGGATATCTATGCCTTCATGTACTTCTTCTCTTTTCTTGTAGATAATATTCTTTACCTATCAGTGGAAAAATTATGGCTTGGGCTATGTATTCTGGAGTGATGGGAACAAGAATGTCTCCGATGTGTGATGAGGTTTCACCATCAACATAAAAATTCAAAAACTTTGCACTATTCCTCCTCTGATGATAAAATGCTAATGTATCGTTCTGGATGGGCAGCTTCAGAGAAGACAACAAATAAAACTTGATTTTTGCAATACATTTTGACACAGGATTCATGTCCCTCTCAAATTAGCAATACCAACAATTTTCCTCAAAGGATCCAATATCCAGTTGCTCTTACATCTCACTAAAAAAAGCAAATTTTTTATGTCTAGGCATTCACTTTCAGTTTAGCCACTGGTTTACCCATGGAATCTGCAAAATAGGGGTCAAAAGAACCATAAAAATATCCCAAATAGAATCGAATGTTAGAAACATACCTACGTAGAGCCTAATTAGGCTCATTTTGAAGAAAACCCATGTTTTTATTTTTTAAATTTCATTTTATTTTACTCAGAAAATGGAAATGAAAAATAGTGGCTTTCAAAAATCGAAATTCCTTTCTGGGACTGATTAAAATTTTCATGATCATTAAATTTGAAATCAATTTCTCTTTTCAAATGCTTCTTTAGTATCCTTCTTACCTCTTTATAATGCTCTTAAAAAACAATTGAATTGCAAGCTTGTTTAATTTCTGTCTCGGTGCAAGAATAAGTCACTGATTTTTAAAAAAAAATCATTACCCTTTGTAGAAAAGAAACAAACACCTCTATATAAAAAAAAAAATATTGAGCTCTGCTTTGAAATAGAAATACATAAGAAAACAAAATAATCATATCATAATTTTGTGTTTCTTAATGTAATCTCAAGATATTGTTCTTCTGCTCATATAATTCACCATGCAAGCCAAGATTCAATAACTGATCTTCAACACTGTATATAATTGTGATCCTTCATCTTTTAATGGTCAGTTTACAATGTTATTTCAGTTATATAATCATCATAAAGAAACTTCTCTGCTCACTTTTCAATGGTTCGTATAAACCCGTGCACTATTTTATTTAATCAACATATGACAGTCAATTTAAATTTCACTTTGCGCTAGCAAATATAAACCCAAATCTTCAAACATAACCCAAACTCTGTTTTTATTGACCAATTCTTTCATGCAATCAAACTGAAACTCCTGTCACGCTATCTGATCATAAATAAAAATCAACAAGTGTAGTTGTAAACTTGGCTGGCCATACATTTTACAAAGGCTACAGGTTTCAAAACTACACAAAATTCCTCATTTCATGCAATCAAAATTTATTAAAAGACTCTGTTTCAAAATTTCGTGGAAGATTTGTCTCTCTCAGCTGAGTTTTGTTTCGTTTTCCTCCTAGTATAGTTAACAAAACGTTCATAATTTTGAAGCTATGTCATAGTCCCATTAAACTCAATGCCTGTGCATTAAACTTCACTTATAAACACCTCGTTTTAGCTGCAACTTGGTGATTTTATAGAGTATGCCTCACTGTTGTTGAAGTGTCATAATCCCTTGATTCATGGCCCAATTAACCTGCGTTTTCCATTGTTAAACTTCATTTAAACACCCTATGGCTTTATTGATGGAAGAGTCTCAATGAATGATGGCAATGACACATCTTAGCGGTGGTAGAGGCATTATCTTATAACTGATGTTTTCATTAAAAAACATCCCGAGATTTTCTTAAAAATATCTATTACATTAATGAAAATGAAATTTCTCTCTCAGTCTAGTCCCCTTGAGCTTGCACGCTGGCCAGATATTTTTAACTTATCCCTCAGTTAGCTCCACTTATTTTTCTTATCTCTCCATCTCCTCAACACTATATTTCTACCTCCATTTCCTCGGTTTCTTTTCTCTGTCAAACCATTTTTCTTCTTTCATTCATATGCCAATGGAATCTATCATCTTTTCTAAGCCTCAAATAGCTATGATGGCAAAGATAATTTACGGTTTTGAGGTCTCTGGCTTCAAAGATGGTGGAGCTCTCTCTGTTAAACACACAGGTTTTTTTCTCTGCTGTTTCAAATTCATATTTGACTGTTTTGTTATTTGGTTGCTGTCCTTTGATCGGATGCAATGGATAGAACCTTTGACTGTCATATGTATTACTTTGTTGCTACGTCGATTGCACGAATTATTATCATGTCTTCCACATTTGACAGATATTCATTCATCATTTTTTCATTCGGTTTTCATTGTATTACCAGCGATCATGCTATAATAGCCTTACACCATCATATCATACTACCATTTCAATAGTATTACTTTTCATAGGTTTAATACATGAATCATTTTGATTTTATATGTTTTCTCATAATGTGCATATCCCTAATGTTTGGTAATATATCTCCTTAATTTTAAAATATCCATTTTTTTAGGTCATGTTTAAAATTGTTTCTATAGGACTAATGTTTGCTTTGTTTGTGTAGGTTCAACTTTTTGCATCCCTTTTAATGCCTTTTGGTTAGAGGAAAAGTACTTAAGATTATATACTTAGGGTTAGGGTTATGAAATGAATATGGAATGTAGGAAATAAATATAGGTAAATATAGAATGATATTTAGTGTTATGAAAAGTTAGGGTTATGGAATGAATATGAAATATATGAATGGGATATAGAATATAAATATAGGATTAGGTCTAAGATAATGGGTATAGCATGAGGAAAATGTAATGAATATAAAATATGCATTCAGGTATTAACTTAATTTTAACAAAGTCTAAAAATTTCTACAAAAATTTGAATTTACAAGAGCAAAATTGTGCACTTACTATTCTTGTACTTCCCTGATAGTATTGGATGAACGTTGTTGTTATTTAACAGTATTTGATGAAGTTCTTTTGATCAAATATCGTATATAGATAGAAACATAGATCTTATTTATGCTTCCTATTCTACGTTCTTCATTGATTCTGGTCCATTGATTGTTGATGTCGTTCAGGTCCCTCTGCAATTGGTTCATAATAACTCAGGTCCCTTCTGTCATGTACTTTTTTATGCAATATATACATGTTTTTGCTAACATTTCAGGTCCCTATGCAATTGGTTTCAAAAATATTTCAAGTCCCAACTGCCAACAATACAAGTTCCATCATCAATTCAGCTGCACAATTAAGTTTCTTTTGTGACCTTCCCCCTAGCTGATGGGAAGAATTGTCCTCAAGACTTGTTTATTTTGGAGGATGATTCCTGCAAAATCAAACTAAAGAAATGGTAAAAAAAAATAGAGAATTCATATTGGCCAAGTTGGTTGGTTTTCCTATATGAATTTGAGTTTGTATTGTGCCACTTTCGTGGATTTTCAAAACCAAACTCCTTTATTATTTTTTATATTTTTTCTATTTTTTCTTATTTTTTTCTTTTCTAGATGGAGGTGGGGTGTAATGGAGTAGGGACGTATGAAAAGCTAATGAAAATTGGTTATGTTGTATAGATAATAAGTTTGGACTTCAACATGCATGCTCATGGAGCTTAACATACAAAATGGATGATGGATGAAATCATGAACAATATGGCTTAAGAAAGGCTTCGAGATTGATGTGACTTGACATGCTACAAAACTTAACTGCTTCTTCTGATGATTAGCTTCATGTCTTTTTGCCTTGATCTCGATCATGTTGTATGGTTTGTTGGTGTTGTTGGTCAATGACTAAAGACAAGCTTCAAGAATTTGAGTTTCATTGGATGAACTCAACATCAAGTGAAATTTCACTTTGCTTTGACTTGAACATTTGTATTCATATTTTGGAATATGAATTTAAAATTGACGTTGAAAAATACTTCATCCATGGAGTTCACTCATTCATTCTTCCTATGACCTGCAAAAACATAGCACTTGCCTGCAATTCAACATTAGATGATGGAGGAAGAGAGGTGTACAATCTCTCTTCTTCCAATCAACATGTAAATCATTACAAGCATTGCTTAGAAAACAAGTCCAAAGATGATATACAAAAAAAATGCATTTATTTACCCCTTGAGGAATGGTGTCCAGCCTAGACCTCCAAGTGGTATTTTGTCTACAAAATATTCGTTTTATATCCAATTAGAGTGATTCCAAAGCTAAGTTGAAGTGAATTCAGATGGCTACCTCCAGTATAAACAAGTTTTCAAAATGGTTTGAAATGATATGGTAAAAATTATGAGTGCCATGTTTAATAGAGTTGCTTTTTAATTTTTAATTAGACCAACAGTCACTATTTGAAGTGCAACTTCTTCGATAAAGATCAGATCAATGTGATTCCACTTGGATATTAAAGCAGACCTAGGAAGCAGAGTTTTACTATACTGTTTTGAATACATGCAGTCACTAAATGCGGCATAACGTTTTCATTTCACCTCCAAATGGGATGATTAAAATTGTGTCTTAAATTAGACTTGAATATATTTCTCCCATAGAAACAGGTTTTGAAAACAAGATGATTTAGTATTTCAAATATGCCATTGAATAGTCAAGACCTAGAATTGTCACCATGCAGATTTTTCGACAAGCAGTTAGTATTTCAAGAATAACCTTTTCATATGATACCTGATTGAATTGATTCAAATGGATTTGGAAACTAGATTCCAAAGGCTATCTTCCCTATGAATTTCAGATAAAAATGTTTCCATTAGACACCTCAAATATAGGTTGTACTAACTCTGTCCTCGACATTTCACTTGAGACCTAGTTTTGATTTTGATCACTTTTTTATTTGTGATATAAATTGAAAACTTCAAAATGGATTCCAAAATTAGATTTCAAGAGATATGTAAAAACAACCATGACTTCAAAATGATCATATATGGTTACCCAAAATAGGCTTGTTCTTACTGCATTTCCATGTAGTCCTTTCAAATGAATATTGAACAATGATTTGAAGAAATAGTTTGAAACAAATTTATTATGGAAGTCTTATTGTGAATTCATTTGACTTGTTTATTTATTCTATTCTATATTATTCTATTTTAGAAAAACAATTCATTCTCTCAAGTATAAGAGAATTTCCAGTGCATCCATTTTCGTAACAAGATCATAAATAAACTCATATCCAAATTTGAAAAATATACTTTAATGAATGTGTGGACATAAAAAATTATTTGATCATAGAGATTTGATGAGAAAGAATCTTGAATAATGGAGTAGTGTTGTAGCCTATTCTTTAACATCATTTTTTAGATCTTCTCTTACCAATGTATTTTGTAGTTATTTTTTTATTTTATGTTTTTATTGGGGGATTTGTTTTGGGAATCTACTTTTAGGATCTCTATTTCTAGGCATAAAGAAACATAACTAAGAGAAATGTATACTAACTAAATTTTTTTAGTGTTTTTGTTTATCTTCTATTTGACTATGCTGATAATTGCCTCCCCGGAAACGGCACCAAAATGTTGAACTAATTTATTAACATAAATTAACACAAGTATTTAATTATCAATCCGGGTTTGTGAAACTTGGAGGCAAATCCACATTATATGGACATTAGATATAGTCAAGTTTAGAAGATAAAATTTGAAGATTTAAATAATTACATATTACAAATATAAACCTATTTTAACAATTTCTAATTCATTTATGTAATATATGAGGGAAGAGGCTCCTAACTTAGGAGAACCAGGTTGTCCTTCCCTACAATACTACTTTCATGAAGATAAATCTAAGAGCACTAATTAAAAATGGTTTATGATGCAGAAGATGTAAAATAAGAGGTTCCTAACTAAG